>SRSE01001269.1:0-27500 GCA_005024645.1 Planiliza haematocheilus | reverse complement strand
TGTTTGTCGTCATGTTTCCGTTGTTTGTCGTCATGTTTCAGCTGTTTGTTGTCATGTTTCAGCTGTTTGTCGTCATGTTTCAGCTGTTTGTCGTCATGTTTCAGCTGTTTGTCGTCATGTTTCCGTTGTTTGTCGTCATGTTTCAGCTGTTTGTCGTCATGTTTCAGCTGTTTGTCGTCATGTTTCTGTTGTTTGTCGTCATGTTTCAGCTGTTTGTCGTCATGTTTCAGCTGTTTGTCGACATGTTTCAGCTGTTTGTCGTCATGTTTCAGCTGTTTGTCGTCATGTTTCAGCTGTTTGTCGTCATGTTTCAGCTGTTTGTCGTCATGTTTCAGCTTGCTGCAGTCATGTGGGTGATGACGTACGTCGGCGCTGTGTTTAATGGCGTCTCCATCTTGATTCTCGGTGAGTCAGTTTCTTTGTGACTGATTCAGATTGAGTCAGATTTTCTGACGCTCTGTGTTGTTTCCAGCTGACGTCATCTTCTTCACCACGCCGCTCATCTACCAGAAGAAAAAGGTAAACAATCAAAGAAGCAGAAGTCAGTGATAAAAGCAGACGCCCTTTACAACCTGTGTCTGTTTCTTTGTGTGTTCAGACTCAGATTGATCAACAGGTCGAGTTGTTTCAGTCCAAACTGGAGGATTTTCTACAGAAGTGAGTTCATTTTGGTTTGAAAACGTCTCTTTACAGCAGTTAACCAGTTACCATGGTTACCAGACAGATGTAGGCAGGCGTTCACATTATTTTGTCCAGAGACCACAGCAGGCAGAAAGTACAAACGGCTGAAGATGTCTCTGTGTCTCCAGGCTGCAGGACAGGTTACCTGGAGCTGTGAGGAGGACCAAAGTTGAGTGACCCCGCCCCCCTTCTTCTTGATTGGTCTGTTTGTCACTGACTCAGCTGCTGATTGGACAATAAAGTCAGACTGATAAAAAAAAAGCAACAGTAAAGCTGTCCACTGTCTTTATTCTGTCTCAGACATGAGTCCACAGTCTGTGTCTGTCCATGACGTTGGGTAAATATCTAGTCTCCAGCAGCTTCCTGTGGTCGAGACGGTCAGGGGTAAAACTTTTAATCTTTAGACACTTTTAAGTCTCTGTCATAAAATATTATGATGAACAGAGTTAAATTCAGCTCTGAGATCTTTAACCATCAGACGACAAAGAAGAAGAACTTGTCCGGCTGTAGAACAAGGGTTAAATTCCTCAGACTGATCTCTGAGTCTCCTGCAGGTGGCAGCAAACTTTTAAAGAAGAGGACGAGGCATTCATGTACATCTAGGAAACTTCACTTCACAACAAGGAATTACTGTTTTTGATACAGAAGACAAGAAATCCTCACGCTTACTGGCAGCACCTGAACGCATCATCTGCTGCATCATAAGACTTGAAGTCTGACTGGAAACAGCAGAGAGAGAGAGAGACATGACCAGAACCCAGTTTTAAGTTCTACAGGGGTCCAACAGAGACCAGACCAGACACCAGAGCCAGCAGCTGACAGGATGTAAACCAGAGCCAGTCCGGCTGAAGGAGACCGGCTTGTTCTTACAGAATAAACGCAGGTAAATCAGAGAGTCGTCCAGACTAATGGAGAACACATGATAAATGTCAAGCAGAGAAACTTCTGAAACTAACGTCACATGTTTCAGATGTGTCACATGTTGGACCAGTGGGAGGAACAGGGCGGGTTTTCCTGAAATGTGGAGCTTTTCCTTTAATTAAAACATGAGATCAGATAACAAGGAGCTGAGGAATCACACACACACACACACACACAGGGTACAGTGGCCAGCCGGTGATGTAAAGCAGTAATCATGTGATCAGTAAACAGGAAGTAGCACTCAGACTGATGTTATCCAGCTGTGAGTGTTTCCCTGACGTCCTGTCCGTCTCGTGGTCGACCTGTAGCAGCTGATGAGTCTGGTCAGTTCACTAAAGCTGACTGGATCGACTCCTGGAGTTGTGGTTGTCCAGTGGTTTCCTCCAGATGTTGGTGGATCAGCACAGAGAAGTGACGACAGTAGGTAAACCTCATCACCGGACTCTTGTCTTCACAGACAGTGTGATGTCTCACCGTCTCACATGACGGAGACACTCATGTGTTTCCACTCTGAACGAGCTGCTGCTGTGAAATATCAACAAGTTCAGATGTGGTCTCAGCTGACAGACTCTCAGGGCCTACGTCCTGGTATCTGACGTGTTGCTGCTGGTCTGAGAGACCGAACCAGTCGCAGATGACTGAGCTCTTCTTTTCTGTGTCTTCAGATCTGTTTAGATGTGAGACGTCTGGATTTACTGGGACTTCCTGTCTCTGAGTCTCTGATGGATCTCAAGCCTTTGTGATTTTCATCAGGAGCTGATCCTCGAAAACCCGAGGTCCTGGACTCGTCTCTGAGGATCAGGATCATGGGACCACCTGTGATCCACGGAACTCCTGTGGTACCTAAGATGGGGGTCCGGGTTCGGATGTACGACCGTTTTCATAGGAGGGAAATCTTAAACGCCCAGCCCCCTCAAATGTCTGACAGTCTGATGCCAAGCGTCCTGAACTCTGAGAGTCTGGACGTTCAACCTGGACCAGAGACCAGAGTACCGCTCTGTGATCTCTGGAGTCCTTCCACCAGGAGAGCGTCGGTGAGGATGAAGAGGAGCAACAGTGAGCAGATGATGAGCATCCCTGGAGGTGAAGATTTAGACTCTGCTCCTGAAAACCCAAACACAGGATCTAGTCTGAGGCGGGAGTATGGCAGCACCTCGACTCTGGACCGACAGACTTTCAGGACAACCAGGACACCTTCCTCCAGTCTGCAGGCTGCCGCCCAGATCGCTCAGGGCAACGTCAACTTCATCCTCGGACACGGCAACTTGAGTGATTCTGAGAACATTCAGAATGTGAAGCTGGAGAGAAGTGATGAAGCCAGGTTCTCGTCAAACAAGTGTTTCTCTCATTATGACGTTCAGAGCATCCTCTTCAACATCAGAGACTCCTCCTCCTCCACCGGAGCAGACCTCGACGTTGGGTTTAATCCAGCAGCAGTCGCTGATGACAAAGACTGTTCCTTCTATTGCTATGAGACTGTTGAGGAAACAGAGAGGACGCTGGGCCAGACCTGCAGCACCAACGCCGCTGTGTCAGTTCTGGAGTTCTGCAGAAGAACCCAGGTGTTCCCCCAAAATGAGATGAAGAACTATGACTTTGAGCACATCGACCTTGGAGCCAAATATTACCAGCAATTTTTCTACAATAGAGGTAAGTCTGGTACCTCAAGTACATTCCTTCAGGGTTTCTGAAGGAATGTCCAGGGAGGTTGTTCCCTAACCCCAAGACTTAACCCTAAAACGATGTAAATGTGTCTTCATCTCTGTGGTTCCTCCTCAGATCACCAGAATTATTTTGGCATTGATAAGAACTTTGGCCCGGTGTCTCTGAGTGTCCGGCGAGAGAAACTGGAGGACGGGAAGGAAAAGACACAGTACAATTACAGAATCATACTGAGGACCACTCAGGTAACTGGTCCACTTCAGTCGTGTCCTTCTACACGTCTGTCCCTTCAGCTGATAAACTGTGTCACATAAAATGATGCTGGACTCTCTCTAACTGTCCATGTCTCTGTTAGCTGCCCACTTTGAGAGGGTCCGTCCTGGAGGACTCCGTCCCGTCTTCGTCCAAACATAGGGCTAGTCGAGGGCTCCCTCTCAGGGACGTCTTGGAATTTGTGGTACCTGAACTCAACATCCAGGATCTACGACTGGCCACTGATTCACCCAGAGTCCCTGAAATGCTGCTGCAACTGGACCAGCAGGGGGTTAGTGTGGTGGACAGTCCTGTTTCATTCAGCATCTAACGAGCAAAGAATACACAGAGTGGATCTGTTTTCTACTTCTAGTATTTCATATACCTGCTAACACCCATGACTCTCAGGTCAGCTGATACTGAACCTGACATGCATTAGTATAATATATGTGTGTTTTATCTCCAGATGAGCTTCCAGTGCAAAGTCAATGTCTTGTTCCACCGTCCTGGTTGGACCACAGGCGAGGACAACCGGGAGCCCAGCAGTCCTGCCCTGGACCAGTTTCTGGACCTTCTGGGCAACAAGCGGCGACACGGTCTGAGTGATCTAACACTGTTATGACTGGCGCTGATGGCGTGTCTCAGATGTGCTCACTTCCTGTTTCTTTTTGCTCCCTGTCGGGTGACTCAGCAGGAAGTCTCTCAATGTCCACAACGTTCAGGGAATTTGAGATGATGTTCCAAGTTTCAACTCTGCAGCCAAACAATAGTCAACAGGTACTGGTGTTATTGTAGTATTACAGGAGTACTTGTACTGTTATTGCTGAAACACGTCAACACTCCACACTAATCAACCAGAAACAGACTAGTACTAGATGTACTACATATAGTACCACAAACAGTCTACTGAATTTAGATTTAGAGATTAAACTGTATTGCTGTTACACAGATGAAGTACCAGTATAGTAGAAATATATTTTTGTGCCATATACACCAAACAGTGAAGACAGAAGAATGTGTAACATAAATGTAGAGCATCTGTATCAATCATGGATCAATAAGTACTAAAGCAAATGGAAACGTCTGTAGCTTTAAGACATAGACTGTATATAAATATGGACTACACGTCTACACTTCCAAACTAATGACATTTTCCCTGTACTGGATTACACACTGTACTCGTTTTTTAATTATTTTTTAAAGGTCCTACAAGACTGCTTTAGTTTCTATATCTAAAACAAAACTCATGCAAAAAAAATCAATGTTATATTAATGACCTAAAATGACCACCTTGGAAAAAAGTAATGATTTGACGCGTGTTTAAATTTGGTCCAAGCCCCGCCCACTAACATGGAGGGGGTGGAGCTTATGACCTGTACTGAAGCCAGCCACCAGGGGGAGCTCTAGTTGGTTTGGCTTCATTATAGAGGAGCTGATCTTTATACAGTCTATGGTTTAAACATAGAAATAGTGTTGTAGTGTCAAATACTGTCCGCTGTAAGTTCGGTTAAGAAGCTGGTGGTTGTCATGTCGTTACACTAATACTTCTCTTCTTCTTCTGATCGATGCCTTTTCTTTGTTGCTGTTGTTTTTCAGCTGCTGCACAAACTTCACACCCAGAACAACAACGTCACGCTGATCTTCCAGGAGCCTGATTCTCCGCCCTTCATCCCCCAAAACACGCGCTCACATTCACAGCATGTCTTCATCATCGTCAGAGTACAGCAACCCTGCAGCCAGCAGCACACCTGGTACAGGTGAGGCCGTGATCAAACAGGAAACACCGCAGCCGCTGCAGAGGAGACATGTCCTCTTCTCTTGTCCTTTAGTGTTTCAGTGTCCAGGCACAGAGACGTGCCGCCCTTTGGTCCAATGATCCCCCCGGGTTTGAAGTTCCCCGCCTCGCCTGTCTTCAGAGACTTCCTGCTGACGAAGGTCATTAATGCCGAACACGCCGTACGAAGGTCGGGGACGTTTGTTGCCATGGCGACGCGCCGCAGACGGGAGCACCTGAGGGAGCTGGCGGAGAACTTCATCACGTCGACGCCGGTGGACTCGTCATCCTCCCCCAGGTTCAGCTTCGTTCACCTGGGCAGGAAGAAGAAGTCGCGCAGCCCGTCGAGGCCGCGCGCTCACCTGCTGAGCACAGGCGCACTCACCTGGAGGGGGACGGCTCCAGACCTCACCTGCTCCGCCTCCGCCTGCTGCCGACTCGCCATCTCCACCGAGCTGGTTGTTCTCATTGAGGAGGCCAGCAGACAGGTGGTGTTCAACTGTTGCTGCAGAGATGTGATTGGCTGGAGCGGCGTACCTGGAGGCATCAAACTGTTCTACCTGGACGGACGCTACCTGGTGTTTTCTACCCAGGACGGAAACTGGGAGGACGGAGGAGAGATCGCTCAGAGGCTACAGGTGAGGAGCTGCTGTTGGTCCAACTAGAGGAGCTGTCCTGTCATAGTGGAGATTAAACTATTTACTGGTTGATCAGAAAAAAATGAGTCACTAGTCACTGTCCTCTGTCTGTCCTCTGTCTGTCCTCTGTCCTCTGTCCTCAGCTGGTGACTGGTGGCAGCCCGGCCCTGAACATGACTCTGAGGAGGAACCATCTTGGTCAGCTGGGTTTTCTGGTCAGTGTCGAGGGTGTGGT
Organism: Planiliza haematocheilus; assembly: GCA_005024645.1. Lineage (NCBI taxonomy): Eukaryota > Metazoa > Chordata > Actinopteri > Mugiliformes > Mugilidae > Planiliza > Planiliza haematocheilus. The sequence continues at coordinate 21,337 of SRSE01001269.1, read as the reverse complement.
GGGGGACGTCGAAGCCCTCGGTCCTGCCTGGCAGGCGGGTCTCCGCCCGGGCTGCAGGCTGATGGAGATCTGCGCGGTTGCCGTGGTAACACTGACGCACAAGCAAATGATGGAGCTGCTGAGGACGTCGGAAACCGTTGACCTGCTCGTCCTCCCGCCGCACAGAGACGGGAAGCCGCGCAGGTCAAATAAGTCTTCAGTCCTCTCGTTTGTCTCCAGGTTTATTATGTGGACAGAGCGTCCATGCAATTATCTCCGGCTTTAATTCATGGACAGAGTGTCCTCTTGTGGACAGCGTTCCCACAGTGGTCTCTAGGTTCATTTTATCATGGTCCTCTACGTGGACAGAGCGTCCTCATGTCCGTCTACGGGTTTGTTGCATGGACGGAGCGTCTTCATCGTCTTCTTTTTCTCATTTTTTCAGGAGTTGCTCAAAAACGTGTCGAGTCCCGACATTTGACGTCATGACTCCACCCTCCTGGCACCAGGTGTCTGAAGCCCCACCCCCATCCAGAGCTCCGTCCAATCAGAATGAGACGTTTGAGCGGCTGCAGCAGCTGCGTTCTACCTTTGACATGAAGGAAGGATCCAGGTAACAGACGTTCATGAGAATCAGTATCTCACTATTTCAGCTTCACTGATTGGCTAATGATGCTGACCCTCTTTTCAGAGCTCTCTCTGATTGGTCTATCGTCTCTGATGTCAGCGCAGAGTCCCCCCAGGACAGGATGTGGACGACCAGTGAGCTCCAGCAGAGAGTGAGTCCAGCTCCAGCGTCATTAACAGTTCGTTAATAGTAACCAGTGTCTCATGGCGCGTCTGTCTCACCGCTATCAGCTGACAGAGAAAAACGCGCCGTCCAGAGAGGACGGACACTACGTCTCCATGGACACCAACAGGGTTTCTATGGACAGCGGCATAGACTCCAGCGCTCCATCAGCCCCGCCCAGCGTTGCTACGGCAACACTGGTCCTGAGAGACATTTGGAGGGAGACACCGACTTCAGGAATCACCGTGGCGACGCCAGCTGGTCATGTGACCAACCTGAGCGCTTCAGATTTAAGGTGGTTTAGATTTAAGGTGGTTTAGATTTAAAGTGGTTTAGATTTAAGGCGGACAAGATTTAAGGTGGTTTAGATTTAAGGTGGACAAGATTTAAGGTGGTTTAAATTTAAGATGGTTTAAATTTAAGATGGTTTAAATTTAAGATGGTTTAGATTTAAGGTGGTTGAATGAGTGGATGAGATGATAAAGTCACGACTGAACACAGATCTGTAATGGATCAAATCACTGATGTAAATTACTTTCATATATGTTCTTGTCCTCGTCTCTTTCAGGCTCAGCTGCTGTGAGAAGGTGAGTCTGTTTCATTAATATTATTATTCATCATATATTTATTTTTAGACCTGATAGATCCAGGAAGCAGGAAACGCTGAGATAAGAAATGTTTCTGTTTTAAAAAAAAGTGTAGTGATACGATAATTAACTTCAGCTTTTCTCTGTATTTAGCAGATGGACGTTTTTTTCAGAGAGACATTTGGAGTTTTTATCTGAATGAACTCTTCTTTTTTTCTTCTTTCAGTCCATCAGCGTCTTTACTCCGTCTCCATGGAGACCCCCGACCCGCACATTATCACATGACAGCCTGTACTGGACGTTGTCCCCGTCCCGCTGCCGTCGGCCGGTGCTGACGCCACATCAGCTGCTGACCAGGACAGTCTCGTCCAAGCTACACAGGAGTGAGTAACTGTTCTGTGACTTTCAAAATAAAAGTCTGAACCTTCCAGGGCAGCAGCCGGCCGCCGTAAACACAGTCTCTGGCCACGTTTTGTCTTGTTGTGTGCTGCTACTTCTGTCTTTACGGGACATTGATCTGTCGTCGTAGCGATTAATGAAAACAAGAAGGACAATGAGACGGATGATCTCTCCTCACCTGTCTTCCTCCACAGGTCAGCTCTGCTACTCTGACAGCTCATTGGCTAAAGGGTCCACCATGGCATCGTCACACCTGGACCGGGGTCAGCCGGTGGACGCTGCCCAGGTCTTTGAAGGTAAAGTGAATCCCAGCTTCTTCTTCGTTGGTGTTTGTCTCCACGGCTGCAGTGTGATTCATTGTTGTCTGTCTCAGAGGTCGAGCCTCTCCACCGCCCTCTGGAAGGGACACCAGCTCTGCAGGACAGGTGAGGAAGTACACCTGGGAGCTCAGGCTAAAAGCTTTCTCTAATTTATCAGCACATATTTTCTCTGAACGTCACCGCCATCTTGTTTCCCGTCCTCCCTCAGGGACGTCACGGACGCCACCTGCCTCTCAGGCAAAGTCTTCCAGCTGGAGAAGATCCTTCATCGGCTGCAGCTCAACCTGCTGAAGGTAAAACGCAAGACGCCATGATGTCATGGATTGTGACGTCATCAGGCTGACCCGTCCTCGTGTGTGATGTGTTCAGGAGCAGCAGGATAAAGCAGCGCTGCAGGAGCAGGTCCTGAGCCTCCGTCAAGACAACCTCCACCTGAAGGAGGCGAGTCGGGGCGCTGCTGAGCAGGCGAGGAGGTTAGCCGCCAGGAGGCTGCACCGACAGACTGCTGCTGCTGCTGCCACGGCAACCCGCAACTTTTCAGTCTGACCAATCAGCGATCGCGCTGGAGGTGGGCGGAGCTGTTACCTACTTGTGCTCATGTGGTTTCCTGAAGTTTACAGGCATGCACAGATTATTCGGTTTTATCAGTTAATCCCAGATAATCCATTTTAAAACCATTAATTATTAAAATTATTAATAGGGATGTGCGATAATATCGGTACTTTCAATATCATCGGCCGATATTGAGTTAAAAATGTAATATCATGAATTATCGGTATCAGGTTTTTATAACCGATGTTTGTTCTGTAGCTTCATCATTTCCGAGTCTGCATGAACGCAGCATGGGACGTTAACAGGCGCGTGCTTGATGACGTATAACAACAACAACACGCTAGTCTCGTAGGTTGCTAACCGTGGCTAACAAGCTAGCTCGCCCGGTGTATGAGATGTCCGTGGTTTGGAAGTATTTCCAAGTGTCACCTACTAACAGTAAATTATTATGAGAGGAGGAAACAAGGCGTCTTCCTTTAATACATCAAATCTGATCACCCACCTCAAGAAGAATCATGCAGAGTTATACGCTACATTTGTCTTCCTTGTTTTGATATTGTCTGTAGTTTGTTTGAGGCAAAACTTTCTCTCTAAAAACACTAAAAATAAATGAATGGCACTTTTTTCAGTAACATATTTTGCACAGACAGTGTTTACATTTGAAAAGGCATGTTGCATTTATGTTTGCATCCAGTGGGACATCACAATAAAATGAGGCATAATGTGTTAATTCCATAATAGGTGATATGTTATGTTGTTACCTGATAATGTTGGTATAAAAAGACTGAATATATCGGTATCGGAAATTAAGAGTTGGACAATATCGGATATCGTCAGAAAAGCCGATATCGAGCATCCCTAATTATTAATAAACAGAATAATTTAAATTATTATAACACTAATAGTATCATGCCCTGTGAGAGACTGGAGACCTGTCCAGGGTGGACTCCGCCTCTGGCCCAATGACATCTGGGATAGACTCCAAACCAACCACAGGACAAGCAGTTACAGAAGATGAATGAATGAATGAATGAGTGAATAATAGTATTGCTACTAGTAAAAATCCAACATTTATTATTAATATTAACATATTATCATTGATGTATTATTATAATCTTCAGTTTTTGTTTGCTTTATTACATTCATATGTGTTTTCACCACAACTGCTATAATCCTGTTATCTCCCCAAAAATGATTCTATTTTTATTCATTAAATGATGTAAAATAAAAAACAAAAAGACTAATCTGACTCTACTTTACATGTGACGCCACAGGTGAAAGCAATCAATCAAACATCATTTATTTCTAGCGTGTCCGTATCTGAAACCAGACTCCCTGCTGATCTAGACTCTGTGACATCACCACGTTAATAATGGAGCGTCGTCTAAAAGCCTCAGAGCGGTTTTCCTTCCTCTCTTCTTCAGCCATATTTAACCGTCGTTCTCGTCCATCGCTCGACTACGGTCATGAGCAGTGATGTCACCAGTGAGCATGCTCAGTAGCGAGTAGAGAAGCCGCGGATCTCCAGCTTGGAAATGTCTCTCTCGTTGGAGAAAACGGCGCGGTCGATCCGAGAGCTCGGACTGCCGACGCTCTTCAGCCACTGCTTCCTGAAAAACAAGAACGATAAAACCAATCCTCTCTGACATGACTGATGATGCTTAGGAGCGCTCTGATTGGTCCGTTTGGACTCACATGTCGCTGACTTTGTCCGGTGGCCCCTGGATTTGACCGATTACAGTTCCTTGCCTGGTGTTCTTCACCCAGCCGCTCAGTCCCAGACTACGACCCTGATCCTCTGTGTACTGACAAACCACAATCACACACGCAAAACAAAAGTCAAGCTATCCCAAGACTCCTTCCAGAACCTAGAGCCTGAAACCTCCAGAGCAGAACCAAGAACAACTCCAGAACCAGAACCAGACGCAGAGAAGGAGGAGGAATGACGTGAATTCACACATGCAGCATGTAAGCTAGATAAAGCTTGCCTCGCCGTGCACTCGTAGCTCATGAAAACATGAACAGCCAAGAGAGGAGAGGTGGAGCTGAAGGAAGCTTCAGGCTGCATCCTGCTGGGGATGGCTGCTGCCATCAAGGAGTGTCATTGCTATGGGGTGGGGGTGCCTGGTCTGGTCTAGGTGGGTGCTACATGTCTAAGTAACATCCACACCAATGAATGAAGCCAGGTCCACAAGTTTCCCAGCAGAACACTGAACTGGAGCAAGATGCTTTAAATGTTATTCACTTCTCCTGTCCAGTCATAATGTTGTGGCTGATCGGTGTAATTCAGTTTGAGAGCTGCTCTTTTTTTATTTGAGTTTTAATCTGGGGTTTTTACTTTAGCTGCCTGGTCTGGAGGGTTCAGGGTCACACGACTAAAGCCGCCTACGTTACTCTGCTCCTCCTCCACTGGCCGTGCAGTGCTGGTGCTTTATTACCTTAACCAGACACACCTGAGTAGATGTGAATAAAGGGCGTCGTTGAAGAGGCTTAAGACGAACACTTCTCAGCTGTCTTACATGTCTCGACTCCTCTGTGGTCAGCGTTGGTTGTTTTTGAATGTGTTTTAGAAATAAACACACTGATTAAAAGGAACACAGCCTGGCCAAAAAAAAAAAACAAGTCTCCACCTGGATTTAACTGATCGAACAGGAATGAGCCTCCTATTGGATAATTACTGCATGGGTGATTCTCTTTGATTATTTAAGGCCAACTGATGCAATGAGTAGCTTGTCATTTCTTCAACAACCATGTCTAAAGACACCTGATCCTGTGGTGGTCTGTTTGAGAAGGGTCAAATCATTGGCATCAAGCAGAGAAAACATCTAAGGAGATTGTAGAAACTACTAAAACTGGGTTAAGAACTGTCCAAGGCATTATTAGAAACTGGAAGGAGAGTGGAGAAGCATCAGGGGAAGAAGAGAGGCAGATGAAGTGATGCAGCCATCATGCCTAGTGTCTACTGTACAAGCCTGTGCTATGGGGCAGTGCTATGATCTGGGTCTAGGTTCATTAGCTGACTACCTGAATATACTGAATGAGCAGCTTATTCCATCAATGGATCATATTCCAAGATGACAATGTCAGGATTCATGGGGCTCAGATTGTCAAAGAGTGGTTCAGGGAGCATGAGATGGATTGTTCCACCACAGAGTCCAGACCTTAACCCCACTGAGAATCTTTGGGATGAGCTGGAGAAGCTTTGAGCAGTGGTCAGACTCTCCATCATCAATACAATGAATGCAACACTGGATGGAGAGAAATCTGGAGACATTGGAGAAGATTAGAGACACAATGAGACAGAGGATGAGCTGGAGTCACAGATAGAGGAGGGGACCTTGTTGTTTTGGTGGTGACTTTTTTTTTGGCCAGGCTGTGTTGATCCTAAAAGATGTGGAGGTGTTCATTAATAGCTGAACCTCCTGGATGGGAGTAGAGAGGGTGACTGCAGTGAGGATTCATTGGAGGGAAGGTTGTTTCTAAAGCAGCTTCTTACTGAACTTTAGCTCAGTGGAGGTGGTTTTAGCAGCGGAGCAAGCATTAGTGGTAGAGTTAGTAGCTGAAGGTTTGTTTTCATGCATCTAAACGTCAAAATCCCAGCGTTGATGGAGACGACTGTCTGTGGTCATTAGCTCACCATCCTGAAGCAAACACCTGAACACAGCAGAACAAACGTTAACCTCAGGACAGAACAACACTCTGCTCAGATCCATGTCACACAATCAGCTCACTCGACGTCACGTGAGTCACGACGTACCCTGGACATTCCCAAAAATCTCAAAGTCCACCGAGGTCAGCTGTTTGTCGGACATGACGACGTTAAAGAGACAAAGTAAAAGCGCAGACACAAACATGTCTGTGAACATGACTCTGCTCTGGATGAGATATTTTTATCCCTGACATTTAAAACTCTGCAGAGCGCTGTCAGAATAAGAGCTGCTTACTGAAGGACTGGTGATTTTATTTTGAAGGTCACGTGGAGTGCTGTCGTCACATGGAGGACTTCCTGTAGGGGTGACGTCAGCCGTCCTCTAAACCATAACAGACCAGACGTCTCTGTCTCTGTCTCTGTCTGACGTTTATCTGAGCGGTTTCATGAAAAACAGAAGGAACGTGTTGATGTTCCTGTTTTATTCTGACACGCTCTGGTTTCAGTTGTGTTATTTAACAGTTTTGATCCGAGTTCCCTTTTTTGGAAAAAAAACTCTGATGTAAGATGTATATACACAGATCAGCCACAACATTATGACCACTGACAGGAGAAGTCAATAACATTTGACTTCATCTTGCTCCAGTTCAGTGTTCTGCTGGGAAACTTGTGGACCTGGCTTCATTCATTGGTGTGGATGTTACTTAGACATGTAGCACCCACCTAGACCAGACCAGGCACCCCCACCCCATAGCAATGACACTCCTCCAGCAGGATGCAGCCACAAAAACACTTTAGGAAGAAGAACAGCACAAGGTGTTGACCTGGCCTCCACATTCACTAGATCCCAAACTGATCCACAGAGGCCCCTCCCCTCAAAGACCCCCCCACTAACAACAGGACACCCTCAGAAGGACCATGTCCATTCACTGATGAGTCACCACAAGAGAGACCTGCACATATTTTAGGGAGGTGGTCATAATGTTATACCGTGTTCAGGGTTCATTTAGTCGGCGGCTGGGAATGAATCTCACTCAGACAGACCTGTTGCATTTATCTTTTAATCACTTCCACAAACAAACAAACAGATTTGTTTTTCACATCTCTGTGAACCACCAGACATGAAGAGCTCGAAACTTTCCTTTAATAAACTGAGACTTGATAACATTTCATGAGATAAATAGACGCGATAAATACATGAGACATGTCCTGTAGCTTCAACCATAAGGACAAAACGCACAAAGAGACGACTCAGAACTGGACCCTGTCGCATCCACAACCAGTAGACGGAGCTTCTGGATGGAGTCCAGTCGGCCAGAGAGACAGGAAGTGTTTGTCTTCCAGTCCGTCCACTAATGTGAAACATGAGCTGGCTGTTTCCCAGTTAGACCAACGCTCTGAAGACGAAGGACACGGCAGCTCCCAGAGCCAAACCCAGGGACAGAAAGAACGCCATGATGGCTCCGGCGGTTTCTGCTTCATGGGGAAGAACGTTCCTGTCGATCAAAAAATATTAGTTTAGATAAACCCAACCCGTCTGGACTGGGCCACGCTCAAGAGTAGAGGCCGGCGTCTGTTCTTACTTGGGCCCGTAGCACATGCAGAGACTCGCCAGGTATCCGTTGCTGAAGGCGAAGATGATCATGAAGGTGATGAAGAAGGCGTCGTGGTGGAAGAAGACGGGAAGGTTGACACGAGGCTGAACGTTACACAGCATGAAGAGAGGGACGAAGACCACGCGGCACACGATGGACACGGGAAGAATGAGACTGTCCTTCCCCGGCTGGAAGCAGAGACGAGGACCAATGAGATCCATCAAAACGCCCGATAGACAGGATCGCAGCTTGTTATCAAACTCACCCACATACAGACGGCAGTTAAGCTCCGCCCAGCCCAGTCACACAGGTTAAAGAGCAGGAAGCAGCAGACCGGGATGAAGTACAGGTCTTTAAATGAAACAGACGCAAAGATCTCAGTGAGCTTCGGACACAGCTGATGGCGACTCAAGGTTCACGTTAATCAGGGGTGTCAAACATAAGGCCCAGAGAGCAAAACTAGGCCCTCCAGAGGGTCTAATGTGGGCCCACAGGATGAACTTGCTGAATTTGTCCACTAGCAGTCAGTGTTGTGGACGTAATATGACACTGAGCTAAACATCAGGTGGCAGGAAATGCTTTTGAAGAAATTTCAGGTTATTTCTTTGTATTAAAGCGGCCATTTATTATTATTATTATTATTTTAGGTTTATACGCCCTTGAGCTCAAACTAAGCCTGAACTAAAATAACTTCAACAGTAAGTCAGACAGGAAGTGAAGGACTGACCCCACGAGCCTCCGTCAGCGAGGGTGGACCTGGTGTCGGCGGTGATGGAGGGAAACGTGCCGATGGTGACGGTGAATGTGAAACAGACCGACAGGGCCAGGATCCAGATCTGAGGGTCAAAGGTCACGACACACACACACACACAGCGTTATGAGGCGTTCAGCAGAATCAGGGCTCGATTTGACTGGTTTCCGTTTGTCTCTGACCTTCTTAAAGATCGTCATCATGGACACGTTCTGGTTTCTCTTCTGAACTTCGTCCGTGTCTTTACTCTCTGGAGGAGAACGATAATAATTACAATGAATGGACCACTTTTAGTCCTTCAACACGTTTACTTTGATAAGAACAAGATGTGACTGTAGAGGATCGATGATCAATCAAGTGACTCCGTGAAAGGGTTCAGGTCGTCGTACCTTGGTTCATCAGAGTCACTGAATGCTGCTCCTCTGCTGATTTCTGGTTTCCCTCCTGATAAAACTGGTAAAACTCCTGGAAACACAAACACACCAACTCTTCAACAATCTCAGCTCTCCGTTAACTTGCTTATCAGACTCAACTGTCTTTTCTCAGAATCAGCTCATTTTTTAAACTGATCTGGTTCTGAGATAGAAACTAAACTGTCAGAATATTTCTCCATAACTCTCTCATATTTCCTTCAGTGTTGTGTGCCAGTATAATGGAGTACCACGCTGAAGCTGATTATCAAGTACAAATCACTGCAGCTTCACTGAGAACAACCTTATAAATCACTGATTCACACTTCACACTTCAAATCAGACTCAGTTTGACTTTGTCTTTCAAACTAAAACTAAACTCAGACGGTGTAAATGTGAACTCTTTGAGTTACCAGTTTAGGCAGCAAGACGTAGGAGAGGATGGACAGAAAAATAACAACGCAGGCTGTGATGAAGTAACCAAACGCTGCATCCTGAATTTCAGAACCACCTGCAGCGACGACGGGAAGACGGAAAGTAGAAATTTGATTATTTCATCCAGACAAAACAATCTTTAAAACACAACTTTAGCGTCACCACTACAGAGAACCTAACCTAAACCTAAATGTAGGAGATAATGAGATGATGGTGAGATATATTTGAGATATAGATGAGATAGTGATCAGACTTGCGATGGCGCAGATCATGGCGAAGGCAGCGAAGGTTCCAGCGAGTCCTTGACCGCTCATGATGGGCGTTGTGTACGAAGCTGGCAGCAGACCGGCCATCCCAAACAGACTGCCCTGTAGGATCGCCCCGAAGGCTGAGACAAGACAAAGTCATCAGCAGACTGATCAGACAGACGGAAAGGCTGGGCCTAACCCCAACAAACTAACCCATCAGTAAACCAATAAACGAACCAATCAACAAATAAACCGACCAATAAAGAACCAACCAACAGACTCACAGTTGATGATGACAATCTTCACCATGGTGACTGAAAAGAAAGGCAGCGGCTCCATTGGAATCTTGACGAGGGCGGCGGTGACCATGAAGACAAACATGATGACGATCAGACTGCCCATCACACGGAGGCGCTGAGGGATCCTAAAAGAAAAAGAAGATGATCAGTGATTGGCTGAGAGCTGACGGTCTGACGTGATGACGTGGTCTCTGAGCACAGATCAAGTCTTTCATCGTTTAGTCAACAGTCGACGAACGACCATTTCAGACCCATTGACGTCTGGGACGTTTCAGTGAGCGTTAGGTTTCTTCTTCGTTGGTTGTAGTTCTTACAGTGAGTGAAGGAAGGAGTTGAGGCAGGTGCAGATCAGCAGTGGTAGCATCGCACACATCGTCATCACGTTGTTGAATTTGGCCTCCAGGACGCTGCGACTTTCAGGATGTCCCTCCGTCTGATTGGCTGAAGAATCTCTGACACGGCTGGTGAAGTACTGGAGAGACACAACAGAGACTGTCCAATCAGAGCAGAGCATCATCCAGTCAGTCCCACTCGCTGGAGCTGGTATGTAGATGTAGAGTCATTCACATCGGACTGGTTTCAAACTCAAATGATGACTCGTGAGTGTTGGAGCTGAACATGAACCTTAAAGACGTCACAGCATCAGCATCACAAGGTCACGTCAGTCAGTTACATGATCTCCTCTGGATCAACACCTGGGTCAGTAGCCATGGTTGCTATTAGAAGCTAATGTCTGATGATAAAAACTAAAAGAAACGTGTTAACTTGATAAGACTAGATAAGATGTTATTTGAATATCGGACATCTTGGATAAAGGCTGTTGAATGAATCCTTCTTGTGTATGCTACCTCTTCTACCTGTAATGTCTGATCCAACTTTATAAATGATCAAGGACAGCACAGCGGGCTAAGATCCAACTCTCCAAGTGCTCAGAGTGCAAACAGAAACTTCATTTTAACTGGTCTAAAGTGGGATAATGTCTTTTTTTTTTTTTGACTAATGTAAAATTTAAAAGTTGATAAAAATGCCTAAAATGTGACTAATAAACATTTTCCTTTGAAGACAAAGACTAAATCAAAATGATCATGTGTTCAGCTTGATTACTTTAATAAAAAACTACTAAGACCATAAATGAGCTTTGAGAAATCTCAAACTGATTCATCTGGCTTCTCCGAGGACTCCGACTGGTTTGTCTGTTATCAGCTGATTGGCCGTCTCCACTAATCAGCCTGTCAATAAAAGCCACCACCTCGCTGAGTCACTCTCTGTCCTCTGGATCTTCCTTGTCTAGCTGTAGTGTCTCCATACCAATGTTTTTTTATTTATGCTTTGCTTTGTCATTTTAAGACTTTTCTGTTTCTCCTCAAACTTTTCTTAACTAACTGACCTCCCGCTTCAGTTTCATAAACATTTTCTTGGGCTTGTTGGGCTTGGATGATGTTGGATGATGTTGGATGATATTGTGGTGTTGGAAGATGCTGGATGATGTTGGACGATTGGATAATGTTGGATTATGTTGGATGAGGTAGGATGATGTTGGATAATGTTGGATTATGTTGGATTATGTTGGATTATGTTGGATGATGTTGGACGATTGGATAATGTTGGATAATGTTGGATTATGTTGGATTATGTTGGATTATGTTGGATTATGTTGGATGATGTTGGACGATTGGATAATGTTGGATAATGTTGGATAATGTTGGATAATGTTGGATGATGTTGGATAATGTTGGATGATGTTGGATAATGTTGGATAATGTTGGATTATGTAGGAGGATTTTGGATGATGTCGGAATATGTTGTGTGGTTGGAGGGTTGGATGGTGTTGGATGATGTGTGATGTTGGATGATGTTGGATGATATTGCGTTGATGGAAGATGCTGGATGATGTTGGACGATTGGATAATGTTGGATTATGTTGGATGAGGTAGGATGATGTTGGATAATGTTGGATTATGTTGGATTATGTTGGATTATGTTGGATGATGTTGGACGATTGGATAATGTTGGATAATGTTGGATTATGTTGGATAATGTTGGATGATGTTGGATAATGTTGGATGATGTTGGATAATGTTGGATAATGTTGGATTATGTAGGAGGATTTTGGATGATGTCGGAATATGTTGTGTGGTTGGAGGGTTGGATGGTGTTGGATGATGTGTGATGTTGGATGATGTTGGATGATATTGCGTTGATGGAAGATGCTGGATGATGTTGGACGATTGGATAATGTTGGATTATGTTGGATGAGGTAGGATGATGTTGGATAATGTTGGATTATGTTGGATTATGTTGGATTATGCTGGATGATGTTGGACGATTGGATAATGTTGGATGAGGTAGGATGATACTGGATAATGTTGGATAATGTTGGATAATGTTGGATTATGTTGGATTATGTAGGAGGATTTTGGATGATGTCGGAATATGTTGTGTGGTTGGAGGGTTGGATGGTGTTGGATGATGTGTGATGTTGGATGATGTTGGATGATATTGCGTTGATGGAAGATGCTGGATGATGTTGGACGATTGGATAATGTTGGATTATGTTGGATGAGGTAGGATGATGTTGGATAATGTTGGATTATGTTGGATTATGTTGGATTATGTTGGATGATGTTGGACGATTGGATAATGTTGGATAATGTTGGATTATGTTGGATTATGTTGGATTATGTTGGATTATGTTGGATGATGTTGGACGATTGGATAATGTTGGATAATGTTGGATAATGTTGGATAATGTTGGATGATGTTGGATAATGTTGGATGATGTTGGATAATGTTGGATGGAGTCAGACTAAATCAGCTGTTACCATGGTAGCAGTCATGAAGAAGTTCCATGGCAGCAGCGTCCCCAAACCGAGCATGAAGAAGATGAGCCACACGCCTTTGAACCTGCAGGAAGAGATTCAGTTTTCAGACCGTGACGCTCTGACTGTAGCTGTTTTTACTGACGTGTTTGAGGGCGTGTTCGTCGTGTTGCTCACTGATAAACAGTTTATCATCACGCTGCTGACGCCTGCTTATCTCCACACAGCGTCAGTTACTCATCACACGTCAACATTTAACAGATCCAGCTTCAAACTATTAGTCAACGAATCAGTCATCTGTAACATTATTTATTATTATTTAACCTGAAGGTGTGAACATCTGCATCGATCATTCTAATCTAGATGATTCTGATTTGTCCATAAATGAGAGCTCTCTGGGAACAATAAGAGCATCTCGTTGTTTTCACTCACTTGTCTCTTGGAGGATTCGCCGCCATTTTTGTCTTTTTTATTTTTCCTGGTGTTTCGGAGGATCAGCTGTGGATCAGACACTTTTTAAAGATGCTCAGAGTGGAACTGGAACACAGACAAGGAGCCGAGTGTTGAGAAGGAGTCCTGAAGAGAACCAACCCGGCGGACTCTGACGTTAAAAAGCTTTTTCACAGCAGAACATGATTCCCCCGGAAATCTGATCTAAACGAGAGCAGACAGAGAACAAGGTTACAAGTAAGACTTTTTTTATTTTAGCAAGGACTGCAGAAAAGTCCGTTACCCCGGCAACGCCCCCAGATCTTATACATGGGGGGCCAAGGCTCTTCTCTGATACATTCAGGAACAGTTGGAAATCTGAGAACCTGTGGACCTGTTGGTTTGGAGTCTCCCTGAATGCATCGTCTGCTGTCATTGCACAGAGAGACGTAAGGAAATCCAGTCAGCAATTCACCAAGCTTTGTTTTTTTTTAATTTTTTTTTTTTGTTTTTTTTTTTTTAATTTGTGAAACTCAGACGTGATGAAATGTCAAAGATAAGGTTTTAAGCAGCAGCTACCAGACTGATGAGATGAATCTACCAGCCACAAAGAAGGCTTAAAAAACACAAATAACATAAAAAACAGATACGAATAAACTGCAGGTTTTACCTTCAGTTTTTGTGGGACAGGCGCCGTTGTCGTCTCTGTCGTTGCTCCTCAGCTTCAGTCTCTTGGTGAAATCCTCAGTTTGATGAAAAAACACTTGAAATCTGCAAAATGCTTTTCTCTTCCTCAGCAGATCTCTCCAGACTGTGGTGAAATCAGTCTTCCTGTCCTTGTCACGTTTTTCTAAATTCCTCTTTCCTGTCACAGAAACCTTCTGTCACTCGTTGGTCGTTTTGTTTTTGCAGCATCAGCAAATTTTTCCCTTCAGCCTGCAGTGACCTTTGACCTTTAACCTCTGATATCAGTCAGTACAGTGGACTTTGTTTCTGTAAATGGACTGATAACGGAACTGAACCACCCCAGCCAGTGTCTGCACAACAACAACATTTCATTCATGTTTCTGCTCCGGAGTCCGTCTGAAAGTTTTAGTCACTGGAATTAAAATTAGATTCATAAAGAAAGTTAAGAAGTTCAAACCTAAAAAACAGGACAAGAATATCTGTATTTATGACTTTATTTATCATAAATCATTCTTGGCAATAAAATGGAATCAATAATTAACAGTCTGATCAAAGCCAGCCAGTCGTCCTGATCAGTGTCAATCATTTATTTGAGTGTTTCCCTCAGACAGCCACAAATGAATATATATATTATTGCCTCTGTATTTATATATTTTAAAGGCACACAGTGTCCACTTTATTAGGTACACCAGTGAAAACAGTCTGCCCCAGTCTTTTAAGATTGCGTTAATTAAACCTTTGAAAAACTTTTTTGGACCCAAATGTTTTAGAAAACTATAAACCGATATCCAATAATCCATTTTATTTCTAATATTCTAGAAAAGTTGTTGCTTATCAATTGTATGACCATCTAAACAGGAATAGTTTGTTTTAAGAGATACAGTCAGGTTTTAGAGTTCATCATAGTAACAGGAACAGCTCTGGTTAAAGTTACCAATGATCTCCTCATGGCTTCAGACAATGGACTTGTCTCTGTACTCGCCCTGTGAGATCTTGGTGCTGCATTTGATTCTATTGATCATAATGTTTTACGACAGAGACTTGAAAGTGTGTTGAAGTTGAAAAGAACCATTGTTTGTCAACAATGATTCTTCTACTTTAATAAAAGCAAGTTATGGAGTTCCTCAGGGTTCTGTTCTAGGACCAGTACTCTTCACATTACATATGCTTCCCTAAGTTAGTAATATTTTTAGGAAACACGGCATAAACATCGACTGCTATGCAGATGACACCCAGCTATATTTATCCATGAAACCAGATAAAACTAATCAGCTGGTCAAACTCCAAAGCATTAAAGACATAAAGGATTACCTGTAATTTCCTTCTCTTAAGCTCAAGCTAAACAGAAGTTATTGTATTTTGGCCTAAACGTCTCAGAGATTAATTATCTAGCCAGTATCACGGTTAATAAACGTGGTGTTATATTTGGCGAGGATATGTCTTTTAATTCGCACGTAAAGAAAGTAACCAGGGCTTCCTTCTTTTACCTGTGTAATATCTTCAAAATTAGAAACATCCTGTCTCAGAGTCATGCTGATAAAATAGTTCATGCACTGGTGTGTTCTAGACTGGATTACTGTCATTCATTACTGTCCAAATAGCTCCAACTGATTCACAATGCTGCAGCAAGAGCATTGACAGGAATTAACCAGAGAGATCATATAACTCCAGCTTCTCTTGGCTCCCTGTCCAATTCAGAACAGAACTTAAACTCTTCCTCCTTACATACAAAAGCCCTTAAAGGCCTAGCTCTATTGTATCTACAGAACCTCTTTGTACCTGATCGTTCCAACAGATCACTTCCATCTCAAAGTGCAGGTTTACTTGTGGTTCCTAGAATTTAAAAAAGTTGAATAGGAGGGAGAGCAGAAGGGTTCCTCCATATGAGCTTAAGGTTCCACTCAAGGTGTCTTCCAAAGGGAGGAGTTTTTCATGCCACAGAACAGTTGTGTCTTGAGACACTGACGTTATATAAATGAAACTGAGTTGACATGTGGGTTAGGGATACATTTAGCAGTTCAAGTTACAGCTCATAACTGGGTTTATAAAGTCTGTAGGTTTTTATGCTTATGTCTAAGTTATGGTTCGTAAATCTGTCTTATCTGAATTATCAAAGTCGGTCAGGATTCAGGCTCTGAGTTTTGTAATGACTGCTCGTATTATAACAAACTGGTTTAATAATCCAGATTAATTCACCTACTTTATTATTCCACAAATAAAATACTGTAAAATAATCTGTTTTTAGAAGAAAATGAAAAAGTACAACAACGTTTTAATGATTCCACATTTATTCCTTATGAAACAGTAAATCCATATCAACAACAACCAAGTGTACCAGTTTTACAAGAGAGAGAACAGAACCACCTATCGTTGTTGTTCCGTAGGTGTAGCCTCATACAAGTGGATTCTAACAGTACCCTTTATTTACCCCCTCCCTACATCAAGAAGATGTTGGAGCAAAAGGAAAAAGAGAATGAATAAAAATAAAGCTTTTATGAAAACAGTGAATGATAAAATATGTTTTCAACACACAAACCATTCATCATTACTAATTAGAACAAAATAGAAGAGTTCCCTTCACTACTGCTGATCAGGAAATAACCACAGTCCCTCCTTCTTTGTCACGTGTTTAGATTTCTGATGCAACTGTTGAATCGAGTTCAAACCTGCAGCTACTTCCTCCTCTGAAACATTTTCTCTTTTCCTGTTGTGAAGTGAAGCAGTTCCTCCGTGCAGCTCCAAACAAGTAAGTAGGCTCTAACCGTTTGTATTGACTGTAGATTATTTACCTGACTGATGGTAGGTCATTCATTCAGATCAGGAAATCAGATCAAATCAAAAGTTTTCACATTCGCTCCTTTAAACGTTAACGTGGAAAATCTTGCTTGTTCAGCACTAGTTAATAAATGTCAGGATAATAAGAGCAATTTACGTTCTTTCCACCAGCTTCTCCGTCCAGATTTGTTTGGATCCATGACAGAAGTAAAGTAGCTGCTGTGTATTTGTAGATTATTGGCTGCTGCACTGAAAAAGGAAACAAAGATGTCCCCATGAAAGCTCCACAGTTGATATTTGACTCATTAAATACGTCTTAACATGTGTTGCTTTTCATAACTGTGCTCAAACAAACACCTAAATGTGTGGTTTGAAGGTTTTCTTTGCAGCAGTCTGAGAGAAGACATGTTATAGAAGCAGAAGAGAGCAACATGTGAAAAGTGACTTGAGCCATGGATCAAAAACATGGATTTAGCCTCTAGTGTCTCCTTAAAGTCTTCACATCTTCCAGTAATGATCTTCTTCAGTATTTTAGCTGCAGCTTCAGTATCAGTGAGTGTTACTGTGTTTTCAAGTTGAATCTGAATCAACAGTCGACTGACCAATAGACTTCTAATGACTAAAATAAAAGCTGCTTAGAGCTGATCTTTTTAGGGGACTGAATTAATCAGCATTAAAAGCTCATCCAGTAGAATTAGTGTGTAACTGTAACATGTCTGTGGCGTCTATGACCATGAATGATGTGGATTTGATTCTGATTTGTTTTGTAGTCTGCTCCTCTTCCTGGAACAAGAGTCTGATAACTCCTCCCTCTTCCTGGAGCAGCTCCACTCATATTTCCTCATGTTTCCTTGTTCCCTCCCCTTTAGATCTCTACATTGAAGATGGGTGTAACCAGCATGTGGTGAAGTGTGAGAGCTGACAGGCTCCATTCACTGTACAATCACATGTTGTTCAGATCAGAGCTCAGACTAGTTTCACTTCTAGCAAACAGAAACTCACACAGTCGTCGACACTGAGAGGAGAAATGGAGTATAGGAGAAAGAAAGAAAAGAGAAAGAAAGGAGTTGAGCTGGACAGAGAAACCTTCTCTTGTTCCATCTGTCTGGATCTACTGAAGGATCCTGTGACTGTTCCCTGTGGACACAGCTACTGCATGAACTGTATTAAAAGCCACTGGGATGAAGAAGACCAGAAGGGAATCCACAGCTGCCCTCAGTGCAGGAAGACTTTCACACCGAGGCCTGTCCTGGAGAAAAGCACCATGTTAGCAGAGTTAGTGGAGCAGCTGAAGAAGACTGGACTCCAAGCTGCTCCAGCTGATCACTGCTATGCTGGACCTGAAGATGTGGCCTGTGATGTCTGCACTGGGAGGAAGCTGAAAGCCTTCAAGTCCTGTCTGGTCTGTTTGGTTTCTTACTGTGAGAAACACCTCCAACCTCACTATGACGGAGCTCAATTCAAGAGACACAAGCTGGTGGAGCCCTCCAAGAAGCTCCAGGAGAACATCTGCTCTCGTCATGATGAGGTGATGAAGATGTTCTGTCGTACTGATCAGCAGAGTATCTGTTATCTCTGCTCTGTGGATGAACATAAAGGCCACGACACAGTCTCAGCTGCAGCAGAAAGGACTGAGAAGCAGAAGGAGGTGGAGGTGATGCTAGAAGAAATCCAGCAGACAATCCAGGAGACAAAGAAAGATGTGGAGCTGCTTGGACAGGAGCTGAAGGCCATCGCTCACTCTGCTGATAAAACAGTGGAGGACAGTCAGGAGATCTTCACTGAGATGATCCGTCTCATCCAGAAAAGTAGCTCTGATGTGAAGCAGCTGGTCAGATCCCAGCAGGAAACTGAAGAGAGTCGAGTCAAAGATGTTCAGGAGAAGCTGGAGCAGAAGATCACTGAGCTGGAGAGGAAAGGCTCCGAGCTGAAGCAGCTCTTAAACACAGAGGATCACAACCAGTTTCTACACAACTACCCCTCACTGCCACCACCCAGTGAGTCTACACACTCATCCAGCATCAAGATTGGTCCTCGGAGGTACTTTGATGACGTGAAAGCAGCTGTGACAGAGCTCAGAAAGAAACTACAGGACACTCTGAGAGAGACATGGACAAACATCTCACTGACAGTGACTGAAGTGGATGTTTTACTGTCACAACCAGAGCCAAAGACCAGAGATGAATTCTTGAAATATTCATGTCAAATCACACTGGATCCAAACACAGCATACACACAGCTGTTATTATCTGAGAGGAACAGAAAAGTAACTTTAATGAAACAACAGTTTTATCTTGATGATCCAGACAGATTCACTGATTGGTATCAGGTCCTGAGTAGAGAGAGTCTGACTGGACGTTGTTACTGGGAGGTGGAGTGGAGAGGAGGAGGAGTTGGTGTAGCAGTCACATACAAGAATATCAGCAGAGCAGGGAGGTCAGATGAATGTAGATTTGGATTCAATGACAAATCTTGGTCATTACGTTGTTACTCAGACAGATATGAATTTTACTACAACAACATCCAAACTCTCGTCTCAGGTCCTGTTTCCTCCAGAGTAGGAGTGTACCTGGATCACAGAGCAGGTATTCTGTCTTCCTACAGCGTCTCTGAAACCATGACTCTCCTCCACAGAGTCCAGACCACATTCACTCAGCCTCTCTATGCTGGACTTCATCTTCTTTGTCACGAAACATCTGCTGAGTTGATTAAAGTCAAATAGACAGAAGTCACTTCAGGGACAGTTGGTTAAAATGTGTCTTTTAGTCTCCAGGTGATTTGGTCTCTATCTATCTATCCTCCTCCTCCTCCTCCTCTTCCTCTTCTTCCTCCTCTCCTCCTCTTCCTCTTCCTCTTCTTCCTCCTCACCCTCCTCTTCCTCCTCTCTCCTCTCCTTCCTCCTCTTCCTCTTCTCTCCTCTTCCCTCTTCCTCCTCCTCCTCTCTCTTTCCTCCTCCTCTTCCTACTTCTTCTCATCTTCCTCTTCTTCCTCTCTCCTCCTCTTCTCTTCTCCTTCTCTCTTATCTTCCTCTTCCTTCATCTTTTTCTCCTTCTCTTCCTCTTCCTCCTCTTCTCTCACTTCTCTCCTCCTCCTCCTCTTCCTCCTCCTCCTCATCTTCTTCTTCCTCCTCTTCCTCCTAATCTTTCTCCTCCTCTTCTTCCTCCTCTCCTCCTCCTCCTCCTCTTCCTCTTCCTCCTCTTCTTCCTCCTCTTCCTCCTCCTCTTCCTCCTCCTCTGCCTCCTCCTCCTCCTCTTCCTCTTCCTCCTACTCTTCCTCCTCTTCCTCTTCCTCATCTTTCTCTCCTTCTCCTCCTCTTCCTCCTCTTCTTCTCTTCTTCCTCCTTACTCCTCCTCTCCTCTTCTCTCTTTCCTCCTCTTCCTCATCTTCATTACTCTTTCCTTCTTCTTCCTCTCCCTCCTCTTCTATCATCTCCTCTTTTTCTCCTCTTCCACCTCCTATTTTTTCTCCTCCTCCTCCTTCATCTTCTTCCTCGTACCTCCTCTTCCTCTTTCTCATCTTCCTCCTGCAACCCTTCCTCTTCCTTCTCCTCTTCCTCCTCCTCCTCTCCTCCTCCTCTCCTCTTCCTCCTCTTCCTCTTGCGCTGCTCCTCTTCCTCCTCTCCTCCTCCTCTTCCTACCTGTCTCCTCCTCCTCCTACCTGTCTCCTCCTCCTGTCTCCTCCTCCTTCCTCTGCCTCTTCCTCCTCCTCTTCCTCCCTTCCTCCTCCCTTCCTCTTCCTCCTCCTCTTCCTCCTCTTCTTCCCTCCTTCCTCCTCCTCCTCCTCCTCCTCCTCGTCCTTTCCTCCTATTCCTCCTCTTCCTCCTCCTCTGCCTCCTCCTCTTCCTCTTCCTCTTCTCCTCCTCTCCTCCTCCTCCTCTTCCTCCTCTTCCTCTTCCTCCTCTTCCTCTTGCTCTTGCTCCTCTTCCTCCTCTTCCTCCTCCCCCTCCTCTTCCTCCTCTCCTCTTCCTCCTCCTCTTCCTCCTCTTCCCCTTTCCTCCTTCCTCTTCCTCCTCCTTTTCTTCCTCCCTCCCCTACCTCTTTCTTCTCCTTTTCATTCTCTCCTCTTCCTCTTCCTCCTCTTCTTCTTCCTCCTTCCTCTTCCACCTGCCTTCCTCCTCCTCTTCCTCCCCTCTTCCCCTCCTCCTTTCCCTTCTCCTCCTCTTCCTCCTCCTCTTCTTCCTTCTCCTCCTCTCCTCCTCCTCCTCCTCCTCCTTCCTCCTCTTCCCTCCTCCTCCTCCTCATCTTACCACTCCTTCTCATTCTCCTTCTCCTCCTTCCTTCCTCTGATTTCTCTTCCTCTTCTTCCTCTTCCTTCTCTCTTCTTCCTCTGTTCCTCCACTTCCTCCTCCTCCCCCCTCTCTTCCTCCTCCTCCTCTCCTCCTCCTCTCCTCCTTCCTCCTCTTCTTCCTCCTCCTCCTCTTCCTCTTCTCCTCTGCCCTCCTCCCCCTCCTCTCTCCTCCTCCTCCTCCTCCTCCCCTCTTCCTCCTCTCCTCCTCTTCTCCTCCTCCTCCTCCTCTCCTCCTCCTCTTCCTCCTCTTCCTCCTCCTCCTCCTCTTCCCTCTTCCTCTTCTTGGTGTGTGATGACCATTGTCAGACATGAGTTCTATTGTTTTA
>SRSE01001268.1:95000-172729 GCA_005024645.1 Planiliza haematocheilus | reverse complement strand
AGAGAGAACACTGAGAGAACACTGAGACACACTGAGAGAACACAGAGAACAGAGAGAGAACACAGAAAACACAGAGAACAGAGGAGAAGAGAACACTGAGGAGAACACTGAGAGAACACTGAGAGAACACAGAGAGAACACTGAGAGAACGCAGAGAGAACACAGAGAGAACACTGAGAGAACACTGAGAGAACACACAGAGAACAGAGAACCTGTGTGAACAGAGAGGCTCGTCTCCTTCAGTCAGATGTTCTAAACTCTGTGCTGACGTCATCACTGTGAGGTTCTCCTGGGATTTAAACCCATGTTCTCCTGTTTATCAGCCAGGTGCTTTGACCAGCGTTTCACTCTCTAGAACGTTCTGTGAAGCCAAAGTATTTTCTAGGAATGGGAGCGGCCATCTTGTCTCCAGTGGGTGGAGCATCAAGGCCACGCCTCCTGCTTGAACTCTTAAAGCTGCCTCCATCTTGGCTCTATACACAGTTAGCTTCATGCTAGCTAAGGGATCTGTGACGTCATCTAGTTCCCTCTGAGGCTCGTTATGCTGTTAGCTTGGTATCAGGGTCTGAGCAGACTGTAATATAACCACGTCAACATGACGGCAGCGTCCATGTCCACCATGCTGGCTCAAGACTTCATGGAGTGTGTGCAGAAAGTTAATTTATCTACGACACTGCTGGGATGTGAACCCTCCTGTTTATCAGACAGGTCCGTTAGCCTTAGCGCCTGTTGTATAAAAGTGAAGCTGAAAGATTAATGAAGTGGTTGTAGTTTTCCAGGAGCAGTTTATTGGTGGTGACACACGTTACACTTCCGCCTCAGCATCTGCACGACCACCGTCTGAGCTCTGTCCTCTATAAATAAAGGCACTGCTGGGATTTGAACCCAGGATCTCCTGTTTACTAGACAGGCGCTTTGACCAGCTAAGCCACAGCGCCTCATGGACGGGTTCAATCAGAGAAGGAACGTGTTTGTTACAGTAAACCAATGAATGGTTCTCTTTATGTTCCTTATATTTAGAAAATGACTTGATAGGACTGGTCTGTGTGGATTAGCTCTTAGCCTAGCCTTAGCCGAGCCTTAGCCTAGCCTTAGCCCAGCCTTAGCCTAGCCTTAGCCTAGCCTTAGCCCAGCCTTAGCCTAGCCTTAGCCCAGCCTTAGCCTAGCCTTAGCCCAGCCTTAGCCTAGCCTTAGCCCAGCCTTAGCCGAGCCTTAGCCCAGCCTTAGCCTAGCCTTAGCCCAGCCTTAGCCTAGCCTTAGCCCAGCCTTAGCCTAGCCTTAGCCCAGCCTTAGCCGAGCCTTAGCCTAGCCTTAGCCTAGCCTTAGCCCAGCCTTAGCCTAGCCTTAGCCCAGCCTTAGCCCAGCCTTAGCCTAGGCTTAACCCAGCCTTAGCCCAGCCTTAGCCTAGCCTTAGCCCAGCCTTAGCCTAGCCTTAGCCCAGCCTTAGCCTAGGCTTAGCCCAGCCTTAGCCCAGCCTTAGCCTAGCCTTAGCCCAGCCTTAGCCCAGCCTTAGCCCAGCCTTAGCCTAGCCTTAGCCCAGCCTTAGCTTCTCTTGTCTCGTTTTTCCTCTCTGTGCTGCGTTCAGGTGTTTCATTGTAATAATGAACATTGAACATTGTCCTGTTGGTAGCATAGAGCAGCGTCTGCTACATAAACACATTAAAACACGTCTCACTACAAATAAAGCTTAAGGTTTGTTAGAGCTGCTAAAGTGTAAGAAATCAAGAATCATAGCCTGAACCAGCAGGAAGGTCACCTTATAATAAAACCTGGTCGTCCATCTGTCTCACTGTCAGAGGACGCTAACAGCTCCAGAGTCTTAACCTTTATCACTATGTCTGCTCTGCAGGCTGCTGCTGCTGTTACTCTCCAGACAGACAGGGGGCAGTGTTCAAACTCATAATTAACAACATGGCGCCTCAAAGTTATAGGAGCAGTTTAATGGGGTCAGGGTCAATCTTGAAACTTGAATCTGTGTTTTCATCGTTCTTCTAGAGAGATGACTGCACGGCTACGAGCTTTAAAGTCAGATTATATTTGATCTGGTTCAGACTAATGATGATAAACTAACCAGACACAGTTTGAGATGAAGACTCTGGATCCTGCTCTCTCTGTATTTAGAGTTTAAACTTCCTCCTCCTCCTCCTCCTCCTCTTCCTCCCTCCTCCTCCTCCTCCTCCTCCTCTTCCTCCTCCTCCTCTTCCTCCTCCTCCTCCTCCTCCTCTTCCTCCTCCTCCTCCCTCCTCTTCCCTCCTCCCTCCTCCTCCTCCTCCTCCTCCTCCTCTTCCTCCTCCTCCTCCTCCTCCTCCTCCTCTTCCTCCTCCTCCTCCTCCTCTCAGTCTGGACCATT
Source organism: Planiliza haematocheilus (assembly GCA_005024645.1). Classification (NCBI taxonomy): domain Eukaryota; kingdom Metazoa; phylum Chordata; class Actinopteri; order Mugiliformes; family Mugilidae; genus Planiliza; species Planiliza haematocheilus. The sequence goes on along the minus strand of SRSE01001268.1, from coordinate 170,379 downwards.
TCCCCCTTTTTTGTTCCAAACTACTTCATTTGTCTTGTGTCTCTTGCCCCGCCTCCTCCTGCTGTAAAGGTCAGAGGTCAGCGCTAAAATAGCTCCTGTGGCTTGAAACCGAGCGGCTGAAGGAACAGACGTGAAAACACCAGAGTCATTACAGTGGGTGGATGAGGGGGGGCAGGGGGCGGGGTCTGTATGAACAGCTGTCTGGGTTTAGCAGGCGTCAACACTTGTGCTGTCATTGTGCTGGAGGCGCCAACAGACGCCTGGAGCTAACGTAGCCTGACTGTAAGTGAAAGGTCAGGAGCTGCAGCCGTGGTGGCGTCCAGGTCCTGCTGCTCACGCCTCCAGCCTTATTCTGGCTTCACTGTCATGTCTTAGCTTGACGTAGCTATTTAAATATGGGGCGTGTTTCCTCCAACCAATCAGACACAGAGTTAGAAACTAAATGAACTGTTGTGTAATGAGTCATCAAGGCGTGTCACAAGTTAAACTGTCAGAGTAAAGACTAAATATCCTCACTGTGTTTGTCTGCAGTAGCACCATTAGTCCTCTAGATGGAGCCAAAGCATCATGTATTAAAGCTCAGGGCTCAGACTCTGTCAGGCTCGTCACCATGTGGTGCATCGCTGGTGGAGAATCATGACGATAGGTTTACAACATCAGAACAATAACATACGACTCTGAACAGGGAAAAGGTTATAAAAAGACTGAAGGAGCTACTAAGATCAAGTGGTGAAACATCTACTCTGAAACTCTATAAGTCCAGTTGCCTTTTTGAAACTTTTTTGGTTATTAAAAAAAACACAAATACAAAAAAATTAAAAAATATTTATCAAAATCATTCTAAAGAATATGCGTACTCTGAGTTGCTCACTAATTTCACTCCACAGTGCTCAGATGATGGCTATGACTGCTGTTACTCTTCTGTCCATCACCACATTAAGCCCCGCCCCCAAACTATCTGATTGGCCCAGCAGATCCTTGCAGGAGCAGAATCAGTTCTCAGCAGACAGACTCCAGGCTCCAGTTCAATCTCTGAGACACGCTACAGCTCAGGTTTATCTGTGTCCTAGTGTCTCTGGTACGTTCTCTGGTACGTTCTCTGCTGAGGTTAAAGAGGATCCAGATCATTTGGTTCCCTTTCAGAGTGAATGAGCCTTTAAATGATGCATTGATGGCTTAAAACATTTATATAATCGTAGCACAGCATCTGACTGTTACTGATAAAGTCATTTAAAGGCACTGCTGGGATTTGAACCCAGGATCTCCTGTTTACTAGACAGGTGCTTTGACCATCTAAGCCACAGCGCCTGGCGTGGCTTTGATAACGTCTACCATCACGTCTCCAGTTCATGAAGCTGCCGTAGTGTGACGTTAGTGTTGACATATCTCTCTCTGCATCCAGGACAAAGATGTTTGAACATTACATTTACATGAACCATCTGCTGCTCCTGATATCAACCCACCAGCAAACAGCCAGTCCCTGCTCTCCTGTTAGTGACGTTTATATCTCACTAAGCATGTAGACGCTGTGTAAAGCTGGACATGACACATCTGAGATAAAACAAGGCAGAGATGATGAAGTTTAGATAATCAGGATCATCATCAACAACAACAAGTCCATGAGTCTGGTCTCCAGAGTCTCCAGGACATGAAGGCAGTGTTTGATGTTTGCTCCAGACTTTTACACATTTAAGTATTCAAGACGTCAAACTGTGACCTGTGACCTCTGCTCCAGTTTTAACTCATCAATTCAAAAGGTTTGAGAAACACCATCATGTTCTGTAGAGATCATGATGGCAGCGCCTGGTTCTGACAGGTTTGGCTTCATATGTGTAGAAAGGGGAGAAGTTAAGAGACGCTGACATACATCATGGTATTAGATCAGAGAGGTGCTGTGGCTCAGCTGGTCATAGCGCCTGTCTAGTAAACAGGAGATCCTGGGTTCAAATCCCAGCAGTGCCTTTAAGTCTTTAAGGAACTTTCATTGTGAGCTGTTTATTCTCCTACACCCTGTTTTAGTGAGGACACACCTGGAGGCAGGTAGTTTGGTTCAGGTATCTCAGAATGAGTTCATCAGCTCCTCTAAGATCACACTTGTCTACTACATAAACTTTGGTAACTGATAGATAGTGATAGAGTTTAAAGGTCAGGTACAGAAGTAAATGAATCTTCTTCAGTCATGTAGAGGCACGCTGGCTCTTTAGCTCTGAGACGTTCCATCTTACATCCTGAACCAACATTGTTCTCTGGACATTAGCAAAGGCACTGCTGGGATTTGAACCCAGGCTCTCCTGTTTATGAGACAGGTTCTTTGACCATCTAAGCCACAGCGCCTCCTAGTGTCCTGGTTCCACGTCCATTCAAACACGTCATCATCACCTGTAGAGCAGCAGGGTGTAGCCGACCCTGTAACTTTAACTGATCACAGTCTGCCTCGTTAGACGCTGACCTTCATCCTCGTTATATAACCTGGTGAATGTGTGTCGCGTCCTCATCGAGCTGAAAGATAACGGAGCATTTTCAGATTAATCAACATATGGATGAACTGTTTCCTCATCACATTGATTAGTTCCTGGAAAACTGTCTGATTTATTCCAGTGTTTAGACAAGAGGCCTTCACTGACCTGTCACACACACACACTGAGATACACACACACACACACACACACACACACACACACACTGAGATACACACAGACACTCACACACACACATATACACACACTGAGATATACACACACACACACATATACACACTGACCTGTCACACACACATATACACACACATATACACACACTGAGATACACACACACACACACACACAGACACACACACACACAGACACACACACACACAGACACACACATAGATATACACACATAGAATGTGACACATAGAGCAGACTCGTCTCTGAGCTCTGGTCCTCGTCCACAGATCTCTCCGGGCAGTAAGGCGGCGCAGGGTAACCTGATCCAGGGTGATGTCATCGTGGCCATCGATGGCGTCAGCACCGAGGGGATGACTCACCTGGAGGCTCAGAACAAGATCAAGATGGCCGCCTACAACCTGGCTCTGACCATGGCCAAGTAAGAACCAGTGAAGGCAGATCAGGACACATCTACACCACATCACACTGACTGACTGCATGGACGACATCCTGGTTACAGACTGGCCTCTAGTTCATCCTCTTCTTCTTCTTCATCTTCCTCTTCATCTTCATCTTCCTCTTCCTCCTCTTCTTTCATATTTCCTAAGGTCACTGTGTGAGTGCTGGTCCAGTGTTTTTTTCCTGAGTGGAGGACGCTCTGTGTAATAACGTCGTGACCTCGTCCTCGTTCTTTTCTGAAGGAACTGAAGCTTGTTTAGTTTCTGTGACCCACATCCTCAAGATGTTTGCTTTTTATTTCACATGACATTTAGAAGACAAGATGAACACGTTATATTCCTGTAGTGTTTCAGATTATTTCCTGTTCATCTGTTTGTGTTTGTTTCAAAATGTTTAATCCCAGATCGTCTTTCATTTATTGTCATTTCTTCCGTCCTGCAGGTCTAAACGTCCCGTTCCGATGCCGGTACCCAGAATGGACGCAGTGATTCCCATGATCCCTCACCAGCAGGTAACTCTACCCATAATGCATCTCTGCTGCTGCCCTGGATCTGACTACGACAGATCACATTAACGTTCATAAACACAGCGATCATTCACGTTCTCACTGATTATATTTATGTCCTCATGATAAATAAATGATTTATTTGTTTCTGAGCCACTTCAGATTTATTTCATCTGATCTGATTTAGAAAGAAAAAACGTCAGAAATAAATCAGATCTTAGTTATCAATAAATAAATATATAATGAGATTAAATATCAGCTCTGATGTTTTAAACAATAAACAGTTTAAAGATGAATAAATCACTGAATATGTGACGCTCACATCCAGCTGATTTAATTATCAATGATCTTAAACCTGAATGAATGAATTAACACCTTTACATCTAATGAATCAGCTGATTAAAATATATTGATAATAATAAATAAATTAAATTAAATTAAAAGTTGTGAATTTAATTTCTATAGTAGATGAAAAATAAACGATATTAAACATGTTTTGTTGATAATATATAGAGTTACCTTTTACAGTCTTGTTTCTCAGATGCCCCTCCCCTTCCTGTCTCCTCCTCCCCCGCCTCAGTCGGTGCAGGTAAACGGCCGTACCTGCAGTACCTCCTCTGGGCCTGTAGAGGCAGACTCTCCTGGGAGGAGGGCGGCGTCGGTCAGCCCCGCCCACAGGGGGCAGTATAACTCCCCCATCGGCCTGTACTCACAGGAGACTCTGAGGGAGATGGCAGCGGCTCAGACGGGTCGGTCCGCGGGGTACGTAGCGCCCGAGCGGGGCAGGAGGCGTGGCCTAAAATGACCCAATCACATCGCCTGAAAACATTAAATAACAGCAGAGAAGAAGAGTCTGTCAGAACGTTCAGTAAAAACAAAAATCATTTAAAAGATTTAGTTCATGTGTTTCTATGGCGACGCTTGACCTGGTCAGCCGCCGTTACCATGGAGACCATGATGCTCAGATACGCGTGTTCACATCTGAACATCAACCACGGGAGAGGAGCTTCACATCTACCGGAAATAGAACAAGAGAAGAAGAAGAAGAAGAAATATTAAGATGAAGAACAAGAGGAAGAAGAAGAAGAAGAAGAAGAAGAAGATTTAAAGTATCAGCTGATCTCTTCCTCCTCCTTCATCAAACATCTGGACTCCAGTCGTAAACTTTCTAACACAAACGCGTCTCATTGGTCGATGCAGACCTGATTGACAGCTGATCATAAGAGTCTCTCTGACCTCTGACCTGTGACCTCTGACCTCTCTGTGTTCCCTCTCTGAAGCCTCCATGACGCTGAGCGGCTGATTTAACGTCCTCCAGTTTGTTTTCTGATCATCTAATCTGTCTTCTCTCTGTCTCTCTGTCTCTGTCTCTCTGTCTCTCTGTCTCTCTGTCTCTCTGTCTCTGTCTCTCTGTCTCTTTGCTGTCCGTCCATCAAGGTTTTCTCCCCCGCTGCTCCCAAGTTAGTACCGTCTCCCTGTGAATGCTTCTGTGCTGTGTCTGCTGCTGTTTGCTGGTTGAAGGCATGGTGTGCTTCTCTGGCTGCTTTTAGTCGTCATCAATAATAACTGATGGACGTTTATCTGGTTCCTTTGTGAATACAGTTTGAATCCTGACGAGTGGTTTTGAAGCTCAGCGTGGCGTCTGCGCCGACTCCACCAAGGATTCAAAAATCCTGCAAAAGGTTTAGTTAGAAAACAACAGAGAACATTTAGGTGAAGCTGTTTAACGTGGAGGTCTACGGCGTCACTGACTCACTGCTGGAGCCTCTAGTGGACGTTAGACCTGAAGCTTCAGCCTGACGTTTCTGATTGGGTCTGACCAGGTCGTAGGTTTTATCCTGGATGAGCCTCGTTGATGCTACGAGCTGAGACCAGAGATTAGTTTGTTCTCAGGTTTGTTTAGGTAGACTGATGCAGACGTCTTCATTCCAAACTAGTTATAATAAATGAATGCAGTGAGGTTTAGTTCAGGAGCGTGATGATGGAGATACAGATGCTTTATCTTTCTTTAATGAGACTTTGATGTTAATTTAAAAGGCGTCTCCAGTCAAAGCTGCTCTGCGTTTGAGCGTTCACGGATGAACGGATGCTCTGATAGCGTCGCTCTCGTCTCCTGACATTTGCATCGTGACGGTAAAGGTCGACGTTTGACGGATTCTCCTGCTGCTCTGACATTTCACGGTGAAGCTTTAATGAATCCAGATCAGACCTCGTCTCTAACTCAGCGTCTTGGTTTGGACTTAATGTGTCTGTGAGTGACATTAGAAAATAAACCTGAAATAAAAACAGAGACGTATTTATCACATCATAACATCGACATAGATGACTCTACATCTACACTGCAGACATGTTTAGTCACAGGTTCTAACTGACCTTCTTCTTCTTCTTCTTCTTCTTTTCCGTAGTCTTCAGTTTTTGGCAGCTTTGACAACGACAACCAGAATTAAAACCAAAGAAGAAGAAGTTTTGATGCTACAGGGATGTAGTTTTAGTTTATGGCAGATCTAAAACCAGTAACTACTGAAGATCAGGAAATCACAGCTGTAAATAATCACAGTTAAAGATGTTCACGACCTGAAAAGAAAAGTGGCACCACATCTTTTATCTCTTTTGGGTCGTAGCCTGGTTTACTTTCATATTTACTATCATAGCCCGAGAAAAGTCATTTTATCTGGAATAAAAACCAATGAAAATGTTTATTCTCAAAAACAAAACATCAAAAAGCAACAGGAGCATAGAAGAAGACTTTAATAAGAAAGAAAAATGGGACCGAGACCAGAGCCCTGTGGGACACCTGCCTCTCTTAGATCACTGTGAGCTCTGAGAACGGTTTCTGTTTTCATGTTGTGTTTTTCTGAAAACATCAAACAGTAGCATGACCTGCTGAATGTCAGCGTGGGTGGTTGATGTCCTGGTCGCCTGTTTGCCGTGAACGTGACTCGTCTGGATGTTTCTTCTTCTTTATTAACACAAACCCATGAACTCCACCTCCCGCCGTGTTGTTCCCACCTTCACATCCTCCTCCTCCTCCTCCTCCTCCTCCTCCTCACTCCTTCCCTCTTCACCTTTTTGCCTCGGTACCCGTCCACCCCGACAGCGCCGGCTTCAACCCCGCCGTGCTGAAGGACACCGTCATCTCCACCCACAAGCCCCTGGAGGTGAAGGGCCCCTGCGGGAAGGCCACCATCATCCACGCCCAGTACAACACCCCCATCAGCATGTACTCGCAGGACGCCATCATGGACGCCATCGCAGGACAGGCTCAGACCAAAGGACACGACGGAGGGTAAGAACACCACCACCACTAGCACCGCCCCCCTCTCCTTTCTAATCGCCACCTCCGTCCCTTCTTGTCCTTTTGTCCTCTACTGTCGTCCGATTCACTGCTTTCTTTCACCTTCTTAGTTTTAAACATGTCTGATAGAAATTACGTTTCATAGACGAGCTGCTTGGCGTCTGCTGTCACTGTCTCCATCTATTGTTGTAGAGATTCAGAGAAGATGAAAAGAAAGAAGAAAATAATCAGACAGATTTTCTTTTTTGTCTTGAATCTCTGCAACAAAGCAGGAGACTAGAAACTCAACATGACCCTGAGAGTCTGTGACTCACGTCATGATTCAAAAACCAAACTAAAACAAAGGCAGCAGACTTCAAAGCAAACTGTCTGAGTGTGTTTTATTCAAAAGTTTGTTAGGGTTAGTTTGTTACTAAGATAAGATAAAAGTCCTGTTAATATGAGAGACATTACCCATAATCCTCTCTGCTCCACTCTGCCATGCTGGGCCTCATCTGAAACTAGAGAAGCTTCTCTTTCTATTGATACCAAGCATCACGTAGCTGGAGCTAACAGGCTAGCTAACAGGCTAGCTAACAGGCTAGCTAACAGGCTAGCTAACAGGCTAGCCTCAGCTAACAGAGAAAACAAACTCAGTCATCAATCAGCGATGAACCACATGGTGACTGGACTGTTAGAGTCTGATCCCTGTACACTGATAGCTGCCTTACTGACTGATTTCTCTTATTTTTCTATAACGTGCACAATTAATCAAATCTTTAATCTCTATTTATTTCCTGTTTCCTTCTACACGTGATCACAGTGATGAATCCTCCTTTGACATTCTTCTTCTCCTGCCTCGTGCTCTTCGTCGTCAGTTCTTTGTGATTCTGTTGGGTTTTAAATTAATTAGGACGTCACGCTGTTTGTCGGCTGGGCTGGATATAGTTGTGTGTAGTTGGCTGATTTCTTCTTCTGTGGTTTTAAAGCAAGTTTAATCAGCTGAGTGAGCAGGTTTCCATTTTGTTCAGGTTGTCTTCAGCTTTTGTCGTCGGTTTGTCGTCGGTTACCTTCTGACCTGACGGCAGGTTGGTGTATCTGAGGATCATCTTCCTCCTCTCTCCTCCACATGATCTATCTTTATCTTTCTCCTCCTCTTCCTCCTCGTCCTCGTCCTCTCATTGGTCATTTACTAGGAAACAGAAATAAAGACACGTGGTTTGTGAAACGTTCATAAAGCTCCATGGGTTTAAAAAAAGGACAACAAAGAGACACAAAATAAAAAATAAAAACTGAATGTTCTGATGCATTTTCTTCTTCTTCTGTCTGTTTCAAAACAAAAAAACTGAATCTTAAATATTTTATTCTATACTGAATCATTTCACGGTCACGTCTCCCAGACTCGTTGAATCTTCAGTCGGCTCCTCCTTTAGCGTCTTTGCTCCTGAAGGTGGAGCCTCCGTGACTTTGGTTCTGACTGGCTGTGGTTGTTGGGACGGTGGCGCCCCCTGTCTGTGGTTACAGTTCTGTCCCAGTGTTTGATCAGCTGGTAGACAGCTGCTCTCCGGTCTATCAGGCCGTGCAGAGCGCAGAGAACGACCCGGACCTGACCGAGTGGAGCCGACGAAGCTCCAGCATGCAGTCCAAGACCTTCAGGGCCCTGGCCCACATGACCGGAACCGAGGCCCGTGAGTTTCTCTTCATCTGTTTCATTTAACTTTGAGCGGATTTACAATTTGAAGCATCTGTAACTCATTTATGTGATGATGTAAACATGAGACTAAAGTGAGCCAATATTACATATCATGTCCTCCCTGTGTCCTCCTCCTGGTACCAGCTGATCAGTGTTCTCCAGCAGCTTGAACCACTTCAGTTCTGAGATGTTGGTGGGTTTCCTCTCATCAACTGCTGCTTCAGGTCCAACAACAACATTTCTCTTGGATTAAGGTCAGGACTTTGACTTGTCCGTTCCTAAACATTCATCTGGTTCTTCTTTAACCGTTCTCTTGTAGAACCACTTGTGTTCTTGGTTCTCCTTGTCTTGCTGCATGACCCAGTTTCTCTTCACATTCAGCTCATGGACAGATGTCCTGACATTTTCTTTTAGAGTTCATTGGTCCATCAATGAGGACAAGGCGTCCTGGTCCAGATGCAGCAGAACAGGCCCAAACCAGGACATTAGCTTCACCCCCATGTTTGATGGAGGGATGAGGTTCTGATGCTTCATCTCATTTAAACCAAACTATTCTACTTTGGTCTCATCTGTCCACTAAACATTGTCCCAGTAGTCTTCTGTCTTGTCCACATGATGTTTAGAAATGTTCTTCTTGGAGAGCAGTGTCTTTGTCCATCACACCATGGTTGTTCAGTGGATTCATCAACATTAGCATCAGCCAATGAGAGAGAGGCCTTTAGCTGCTTAGAAGTTCCCCTGGGTTCCTCTGGTTCCTCTCAGACTATCATGGAGTGATCTTTGTTGGTGGACCACTCCTGTCGTCTTCAATCTGTCTGACTGTGGATTATTTGTGGCTTCCAAACTCTTTAGAGATGCTTCTGGAACCTTTTCCAGCCTGATGAGCAACAACAACTCTTTCTCTGAGCTCTGAGACAAAGCTCCTTTGTCCACAAACATCAGACTGAGACAATGAAACTAAACCAGGACCTGAACCACACCTGAGTCTCATTACTCCTCTCTGATATGTAATATTGGCTCATTGGTTCTTTGTCTTTGTAGAGATGACAAACCTTCTTCTGTCTGTTTTCTGTTCTTTTCATTTCAATCACTTTCTCTTGTCTCTGTTTCAGTACCACAGCAGCAGGAGGAGGAGGAGGCGTTGAGGAGGAGCAGGTAGGAAGTAGAGCTCCATCAAACAGCTCCTCACCTGTCCACTCCCCCCCCCCCCGGCCTCACCTCACCTCCCCTGCACCTCCTCAGACTAAAAACCTCCTCACTCGCCTCCTGATTCAGATCAGTTTCCTGCAGACACAGAGATGTTCCTCACGTCCCAACAACACGACCTAAAATAAAACCTGAAGCCTTTTTATTTTTATTTTTAAATGCTGCAGAGCGAGGAAATCGATCCAGGTCTATTTTCTTTTCTTAAACATTTTCAGATCAATCGGCTCAATTTCTCAAACTGAGACGTGTCGTCAAAATGAATTCCTTCGTCCATCAGATAAAAACACGATCAAAGGCGTAAATTCTGTAAATTAATACATAAGACATCAGAACTACTTTTGTGTTTCTTTGTTGACCTGAAACGATGAGAGATTTAAACTGAATTAAAGAGTTAAAGCTGCTTCTGTGACGACGTTTCTGAGTGATCAAACAGCAGGGTTCTCCTCCTGCTCTGACGTTCTGTTAGTAGAGCTGGAAATGATCCGTTAAAGAGCATCAGAGCATTTTGGGTTCCAGGAGAAATCAAATGTCCAAAGGTTGAATTGTGTGGACATTGTCTCCTGTAGTGGAATCAGATTCACTTTCAAGAGCTAAGAACCCAACGTGGAACACTTTGGGTTCTTTGGTTCTCCACATGTCCAGATGGAGAGTGGGCCTGGTTCTATTGTCACTAGAACCTTTGGTCCAGTTCTAGTGAATGAGTTCAGACTGATCTCGTTGCTATCAGTGTTTTCTGGACGTTTATCTGATTAAAGGCTGATTTTGAGCTGCAGACGACTTCACTGTTGGTTTTTAGGATTGATTTAGAGATTTTAATTTCACATACACATCACTGGATGCTCTGACTTATCTCTCTGATCAGATTCACCTCTACACATTCAGCTCAGTCTGACACCGCCTGCTTTTAAACCTCCTCTTAGAACTAAAGTTGAATTATTTGGCATTTGATTCAGTTTTAAGCCCTTCTTCTTCTTCTTCTTCATCTTCTTCATCTTCTTCTTCTTCTTCTTCTTCTTCTTCTTCTTCTTCTTCTTTATTTTTGTGTTGACTGTGTGTTCTATTTGCTGGCGTCTAGAAACAAACCTTTGTTTTCTGCTCTTTAAAGCGTTAGAGAAGTCAAAGGTTTGTTTGCAGCAGGTTCCATCTTCTCGTCCTCCATGTTCTACCACCATGTGGCCAGCAGAGGGGAGCAGAGGAGCAGAGGAGCGTTTTTATAACCTTTGGGTCGTTTCTTCTCCACAATCATCAGTAAATGTTGTGTTGCTTTTTATTTCCTTCTTTGTGTCGTTGCAGCTCGTCTGAAGTCAGAGCAAACCTTTTAACCTCCTCCCTCCTCCCGTCTGGGCTCTGATGGATGGAGCTTTCTATTCTCTGTGCACTTATTAAATCATCCCTCCATTAAGCGCCATCGATCCCTGCTGCCTCCCCCGTCTGTTTGGACTCAAATACAGCCTTCCTCCTCCCCCATCTTCCCCCTAAACCTCCCCCGTCCTCGTCAGACTGCGTCCACCGTCGTCCGGTGACTCAACGTGAATCAATAAGAGCAGAGGTTGAGCTTTTATCCACCAATAAAGAGAGAACAGATAGAATGAGACATGTTCCTCTGAGCTCTGACGACGTTCTGCTGCAGCTTAGAGAACATCATGATAGAAGAAAGAACTCAGGTTTAGGATCATTATCATTCACATGAACGTTTAACATCGTCTTTATTCTTCTAATCAAACAAACATTGACATTAAAGTCCAGAGAATTAAAAATAAACAGAACATGTTGGAGAAACAGGAAGTGAATCTGTTCCTCAGAAAATAGAGAAATGATCTCATTCCTGCAGGAGGTGACGTCACTTCACGCGTCTTTATTTTAGTTTCAGACGTGACACAGAATCTGTTTGCTTAAAGGATTCAGAATCATTTTCACCGACCCCTACTGAGCATGCTCCAACTCCCCTTCATGGCCCCGCCCCTCACAGATAACCAATCAGCTGTGAGCAGCAGCTAACCATGAATCCAGTCTGCTGCCACCTGCTGGTCGTTGGTTCTAGTCTTCGTGGTGCGTTCAGGAGCAGACACAGGAGACCGTTGAGCTTCTTTGTTGCATCACTTTCTCTCTTTTAGCTCCATGTTTGTTCTCCACCAGCTCCTGAGGGAAATGTCTTCCTCTGCTTGAAACAGGTTTAATATTTTCGTAGAGACTCCACAGTCGTCCTTCGTTGGTTTTGTCTCTACATTTAGTTTTAATGGTTGATATTTGTACTTTCTGGTCCAGACACGGTCAGCCTTTGTTGCTGGGAGTTCTTTGACGTTTGACGTGTCTGACCTGAAAACTAAACAAAGACGTCTGGACCTGCTGTGTTTCTACATGTCTCATCCAGAAACTGTCCAGGCTGGACTCCGTCGGTCTTTGTTGTTTCCTTGACGTTGACGTTCGTCTCTGACTCTGAGTTCTGGTTGAAAGCAGAAACGTTCAGGACATCCTGAGAACCGACCCGTTTGGTGAAGTTTCCCAGAATGCATTTCATGCCAAACAGGCTCAAAGCTGTTGGACCAGTTGTGTTTTCAGACGCGTCCACATAATGTCTGTTTGGAAAGTAGACCTGAGACATTAGTGGATATAATTGGACATTTGTGTGATGTCATGAAGCTGTTTGGTCGTCTACATCTGGATGTGTCGCTCAGTGTTTGTTTGATTGGACTGGTTGACCCAGGACAGATGAATCTAAACCAAACAGCTGATCTGAGGTTGTCCTCTGCTGTCTCTACGCCTGCAGCCTGAAGCTACATCCAGGTTTTGGCTTCCAGCACTCAGCTGCTGTCTCCAGGTACATGTCCACCTGCTGCTTTAGTCCTTCACAGCACATAACCCTGGACTGCTGCAGCTCTGGACCATGTAACTGTTAACGTCTTCATCACGTCAGCGCCTCAGTATCAGGCTGAATCTTTACTAACCACCTCTGGGTCTGATGGGCCACATGTTTGGTTTTCTGTCTCTTGTGTATTTTTGTCTCCATGCTAAGGTAAGATGTCTTCTGCTCAGTAACACTGACTCTGTCTTTCTGAAGGTTAGCATCTGGCTAGCAGTTTGCTTTCAGTCTGCAGGCTATGCTAAGCTAAGCTAACTGCATCCTGGCTCCTATGAAACATTCAGACGACGTCCATGTGAACATGAAAAAGCGAATTTCCTTAAACGTTTTCATGCTGTCAGCTTTCATGCTGTTAGCTTTCATGCTGTTAGCTTTCATGCTGTTAGCTTTCATGCTAACTGCTGGCTGTCATCTTTCAGGTTCTAGCCTTCATAGTGTTCACAGTAACAGAACCATTTCTCCATCCCTCTCCAGTCAGTACACTCCACCTCCTGCCATGCATCAGGCTCCACAAGCCCCGCCCCCCCAGCAGTACCAGCCAATGCCGCAGCAGTACCAACAAATCCCACAGCAGTATCAGCCAATCCCACAGCAGTATCAGCACCCACCCACACAACAGGCCCCGCCCATTCAGCAGAGCTCTATTCAGATCCCTGTTGGCTCCGCCCCCCCTAAGGTGGTCAGCACAGCCTGCATCTACCCCTCACAGCCAGGTGAGGTCCTAGTTTCCCTTCTTTACTTATCGTAATTTACTGGATGTTATCTTGTATCATACATGTCTAATCTTATCATATCATACGTATCGTATCACACATATCATAAACTAGCCTACGTATATTATCGTATCACAGGCATCATATCGTGTCATACATATTGTATCACCCATTTTGTCATACATATTGTTATCGTATCCAACGTATCGTAATGTAATTTATTTTGTCTTAGCGTATCGTATTGTAAAACATATGATACGTGTGTTATCATATCTATGTAGCCTATGTGAACTAGCCTACGTATCGTATCGTATCGTATCGTATCATGTCGTATCGTGTTGTGTCGTATCGTGTCGTGTCGTGTCGTGTCATGTCGTGTCGTGTCATGTCGTGTCGTTCCGTGTTGTGTCGTGTCGTGTCGTGTCGTGTCGTGTCGTGTCGTGTCGTGTCATGTCGTGTCGTGTTGTGTCGTGTCGTGTCATGTCGTGTCGTGTCGTGTCATGTCGTGTCGTGTCGTGTGGTATCATGTCATATCGTGTCGTGTCGTGTCGTATCGTGTCGTGTCGTGTCGTGTCGTGTCGTGTCGTATCATGTCATATCGTGTCGTGTCGTGTCGTATCATGTCGTATCGTGTCGTGTCGTATCGTGTCGTGTCGTGTCGTGTCGTATCATGTCGTATCGTGTTGTGTCGTATCGTATCGTGTCGTGTCGTGTCGTATCGTGTCGTATCGTGTCATGTCGTGTCGTTCCGTGTTGTTCTGTGTCATGTCGTGTTGTTCTATGTCGTGTTGTTCTATGTCGTGTCGTGTTGTTCTATGTCGTGTCGTGTGGTGTCGTATCGTGTCGTGTTGTGTCGTATCGTATCGTGTTGTATCATGTCGTATCGTGTTGTGTCGTATCGTGTCGTGTTGTGTCGTATCGTATCGTGTTGTATCATGTCGTATCGTGTTGTGTCGTATCGTGTCGTGTTGTGTCGTATCGTATCGTGTTGTATCATGTCGTATCGTGTCGTGTCGTATCGTGTCGTGTCGTGTCGTGTCGTGTTGTATCATGTCATATCGTGTCGTGTCGTGTCGTATCATGTCGTATCGTGTCGTGTCGTGTCGTGTCGTATCGTGTCGTATCGTGCTGTGTCGTGTCGTATCGTGTCGTGTCGTGTCGTGTCGTATCGTGTCGTATCGTGCTGTGTCGTGTCGTATCGTGTCGTGTCGTGTCGTGTCGTGTCGTAACATGTCATATCGTGTCGTATCGTGTCGTGTCGTGTCGTATCATGTCGTGTCGTATCGTGTCGTGTCGTATCATATCGTGTCGTATCGTATCATGTCGTATCGTGTCGTGTCGTATCGTGTCGTATCGTGTCGTATCGTGTCGTATCGTGTCGTATCGTGTCGTATCGTGTCGTGTCGTATCGTGTCGTATCGTATCGTATCGTGTCGTGTCGTATCGTATCGTGTCGTGTCGTATCATGTCGTGTCGTATCGTATCGTGTCGTGTCGTATCATATCGTATCGTATCGTATCGTATCGTATCGTATCGTATCGTATCGTATCATGTCGTATCGTATCGTGTCGTGTCGTATCATATATCGTGTCGTATCGTATCGTATCGTATCATGTCGTATCGTATCGTGTCGTGTCGTATCATGTATCGTGTCGTATCGTATCGTATCGTATCGTATCGTATCGTGTCGTGTCGTATCGTGTCGTGTTGTGTCGTGTCGTGTCGTGTCGTGTCGTATCGTGTCGTATCGTATTGTATCATAGCATTGCTTTTAACTCCCTCAGCCTCGGCTCCAGCTCCAGCTCCTGCTCCGGCTCCGGCTCCGGTCCAACCCCACCCCCGCCCTCCAGCTGCCGCCCCGGCCCCGCCTCCAGCTGCTCCTGCGTCTGGTAACAGACCCCCGTGGGTGACTGATAACAGCTTCGCTGATAAGTTCGACCCCAGCAAGACGACCACCACCACCATGAAGATGCAGCCTCTGCCCCAGGCTGCTCCTCCTCCACCAGCCTACGTCCCAAACCCCTCCCCCTCTGGACCGGCTGCTCCCAGCCCCGCCCCCATCACACCCAGCCCCGCCCCCTTCCTTCCCGTGGCGAGGGGCGTGGCTCAGCGGGCGGAGAGGTTTGCAGCCAGCAGCCGTACACCTCTGTGTGGAGCCTGTAACAGCGTCATCAGGTAACTCTCCAGGTCTTCAAACGTTTTATAACCTCGTTATCACTAATTATTACTGAATGACTGTGGTCGTGTGCAGGGGGCCCTTCCTGGTGGCCCTCGGCCGGTCCTGGCATCCTGAGGAGTTCAACTGTCACTACTGCCACATGTCTCTGGCTGACGTTAGCTTCGTGGAGGAACAGAACAACGTTTACTGTGAGAACTGCTACGAGGAGTTCTTTGCCCCGACCTGCGCCCGCTGCAACACCAAGATCATGGGGGTGAGACTCACCTGTCCACTGTCCACCTGTCCACCTGTCTACCTGTCTACCTGTCCACCTGTCCAACTGTCCACCTGTCCTCCTGTCTTCCTGTCTACCTGTCAACCTCTCTACCTGTCCACCTGTCCACCTGTCTGTTCACTTGTCTACTTGTCTACCTGTCTGCCTGTCCACTTGTTCATCTGTCTACCTGTCTACCTGTCCACCAGTTTACCTGTCCTCCTGTCCACCTGTCCACCTGTCTACCTGTCCACCCGTCTACCAGTTTACCTGTCCTCCTGTCCACCTGTCCACCTGTCCATCATGTGTTTCAGGAAGTGATGCATGCTCTGCGGCAGACGTGGCACACCACTTGCTTCGTGTGTGCAGCGTGTGGTAAACCCTTTGGAAACAGCCTGTTCCACATGGAGGACGGAGAACCGTACTGCGAGAAAGGCACGGCTATGACTTTTATTTTGAAATGTCTAGAATATTACATGACACGTGGTTTACTGGACTGAGCTGTTAGTGTCTGACCTCTGACCTTTGTTTCTACCAGATTACATCGCTCTGTTCAGCACCAAGTGTCACGGCTGCGACTTCCCGGTGGAAGCTGGAGATAAATTCATCGAGGCTCTGGGTCACACCTGGCACGACACCTGCTTCGTCTGCGCCGTAAGAGCCAATGAAATGAAGCCAGACGTTTGTTCTTCATCTCCGTCCTGTTGGTTCAGAACCATGATCAGATCAGACTCTGCTTTCTCTGCAGGTTTGTCACGTGAACCTGGAGGGTCAACCGTTCTACTCAAAGAAAGACAAGCCGCTGTGCAAGAAGCACGCCCACGCCATCAACGTGTAGACGCTGCAGATCTGATCGCCACGACGACGACGACGACGACGAAGTGTGAAAACCTTTCTGCAGATGTTTCTTGTTTTTTTTTTGGTGCATTCAGATTAAAATGACGCTGCCTCATGATTCTGCTCCATCGTACTGTAGGTTTGTTGTTTTTTAACAGAATCTGTTTGTGTTCAGTTCAGAAACACGGGACTTTGTACGGAGTCCACAGAGTGCCACGAAGTTTTAATTTAACTGAATTTATACAAAATTATTATTTAATCATTTGGATTTGTGGATAAATTTAAAAATATGAATTATTTATTATTTATTATTGTCTTTTACAAATTGATTATAAGCAGTAATTACAGTGGCGCTCTCGTGACTCCATACATTTGAACATGATATCTCATTTTGCCTGTTTGAATGCTACCTTATTGTTTTTATTTCACTTTATCACTAAAACATAATGTTTGACTAAAATTCAACAAAAAACCCAAGAACTGAAAGTGAAGCTCGACTTTTAGGTTTTAAAACCTGATTCACGATGAAACAACTAATCGTGGGTCTGAGTGTTTGTTGACTTCTCAGAGTGTGTGATATTTATGGATGATTAGTTATTTCATAGAGAATGTTTCACGTCACTTTTTGTAATTTCTACATGAACCCGTTGCTTCTGTTCACGATGATTTTATCTTTTTAACTGGGAACGTGACGCAGACCCAGACAAATGTCAGCGTCAAGGAAACCTAGATTTATTTTTGATGACATTAAAGGAAGTGAACTTTTCTCTGGATAATTTTTGAGACGCTCTAGTTTCCAGTGAAATGTCTAAATTAGTTTCCGCCTCCAGATCAGTCTCTGAGACTTCCTGAAAGTCCAAGAACTTTTATGGTTTTAAGTTTCTCTTCTTTTTTTTCGTCACGTATTTTGTTGTCGAGATTTTGTGACAATAAATTAACACAAATAAATAATAAGCTGCGATCTGTAGCAGCACCTGGTGGCCTGTAGTGGAACTGCAACTAATAAAACCTAAAGCTACGTTTATTCTGCAGCGTCAGATCTACGTCATATCCTGATGTCCACTTCCACCCAAATGTAGTTACAAGGGCTGTCAGTAAAGATTACGATTATTATTATATATCTGTTGTGTTTTTTTAAAGTCTTTCACCTCTAGACGTCTCTAGAGGTAAATCCAGGAAGTTTTATGGTTTTAAGTTTCTCTCATTTTCACGATTAATCGCATTAAATTAATCGCGATCTCTTTTAAAGTCTATGAGGACTTTAAAGAACAAAAGCTTCTTTATCTATCTCTGCTTGTTTGTTTCCTCTTAGTATTTTTGTCCTATCACTGGCCCCTACATTACTACCACTCTTTAGATTCTGCTTTCTTTCCACAGCCTTACTGCTGCTTTCATCACTTCCTGATTTCCAAAACTACGGTTTAGGCCGAGGTCGTAATAGCAGAAGTTTTAGTCGTGTTTTTTAAAAATTAACGTCTTATTAGTGTTTTCATTTTCACAACTCTACTAACTAAACAGACGTCCACGTTTGTGGCTGGTCTGAAATCATTTTCCTCGTACACATGCGCTCACATTGACGTAGATCGGTTGTGGGAATATAAACCGAGCTTTGGTGGTGATGTTTTGAAAATGCTGAGAGCGTCGTGCCTTCCTGAACCTCGTCTCTAGTGTACAGTTTATACTTTTCTACAGCGTTAGTTTGAAGATGGAGAAGCTCTGACTGACCGAGGAGCAGCAGGAAGGAAAGAAATGACTTTAAAACTCTTGGATTGTTGAAGCAGTTTCTGAACATTTGAAGAATATTTGTGTCGCAGGTTGAATAAAGTGAGCACTCAGAACACTGCACTGTGTTTTATTTGTCTGTTTTTCATCTAAATTAGAAACGAAAAGTTTAAATTACGAGATAAAATAGAACAAAGGTAGCACTCGTAAAGACTTATATCAAGACTTTAGAGAAAATAATCAGATTTCCTTATTAAAAGTTATAAAAGTGATAAATTACACTTTTAAAATCTAAATTTTTGATTTGCAGCAGATTGTTTTAGTTTTTCTTTTACCAGAACATGAAAAGGGAACATTTTAAGAACAAGAGTGACCAGCTTTGACCTCCATCAACTTCCTCTGTGTCATTAAAACTGTGATGTTGAAACTGTCTGAACATGAACCGTGAGTCAGACTGAATTACTGTCACTTCACTTCCCTCAGCGGCCACCAGAGGGGGCCAGGGGCGCTTTTATTTTTAGAATTTCAAAATAAAAGCCCGCAGGTATTTGAGCAAGCGTTTATTGGAAGCACAGAGGAGGAAATAAACGAAGAGTTCTCACTCTGCCTCTTTGTTGAAGGATTTAAAACGCCACCCGATTTTCAGTTTATAAATCTCACGTTTCTAATTTTACTCTATGAATCCACATAATAATACGAAGCATTCAAACAACTTTTTAGGAATTAAAGAACATTTCAGACCGTTGTAATAAAGGTATCCAAAAGTACAGCAAGAAAAATATGACAACATGCTGGTCTACTTGGGACACGATGAATTCTGGAAGCGTTTAAACCTTTAACAGATTCATGCATCCACAAGTTTTAATCAAGACATTTTCTGATAAAAACACATTTTTTATTTAATGACTTAAATTTACCCAAATTTAATCAACGTTCAGTCTAAAAATCCTCAAATCTGCTTCTAAAATGTTTATCAACTAAAATGAGAGATAAAAATAAAAGTATATTGACTTTTAATTTAATCATTAATAAGTCACTATAGAGTTTCTGTCGTGTTTGTTTAGCATTAATGAATTATTAAGTAATAAAGTTATATTAGTCCTCCGGTGTATGTGCAGGTTTTCATGTGTTATCGTTGCTAACAGTAAATAGTTCAGAACTCCTATTAGAAAGTGTTCATTTTTAATCTGCAGACACACCTGACAGGTAGAGACAGGACCACGTGATTGTAAACGGACACCTCCCCGCGCAGACCGGAAGTTCGGCTGCTGTTTTGAACCTCCTGAGTGAGCCTTCGTGGGAGTTACAGACGATCTTTGTGCGGTCGGTGGTCGCTCTCCTCCCGTCGTCGAACGACCGATTCTCAGAGCGGCTGAGCGCGGAGAGGAGGCGGAGTACGACGCGGAGAAAAATCACCGAAAAACCTTGGAAATTACGGCTTTTCTGTCACCGTGCTTTTACCGGGAGCTTAGATGATGAAATAGCGTCGAAAAGGAGGAAAACTTCCAGAGGAGAAATCAGAGACCGAGGGAGAAAGGTGAGCTTGATCTTTTAAAAACTTCATCCCAGAATGCGGGTCTGAGCACCGAGTTCTGGTCTCCGTCTATCTCCTGGAGACCACACAGTTTACGACATTAAAGCGTCTGTTTCATTTTATCCAGGAATTTATAGACATGTTTAAAGCAGTGGGTGTTTTTTTTAAATAATTTATATGACAAAAGTGTAAACTTTGGCGTTGGAGATAATACAGTGAATTAATTGGAGTTCGGCAAACAGATTTAATGTGTTAGTTGGCTGCAGGAAGTAGACAGATCCCACCTGGCTGGTGTCGTGGAAAAAAAAAAGTTTGCTTCACTTCAGCCGCCGCATAAATACGTGTTTATATTATTTAAAAATAACAGAATATCAACTAAAATATAATATTAAATGATAAATAACCGAATCGTCGCTGTGTTTACTTGTCGTGCTAATCTTAGCTTCAGCTAACGTCCGTCTCGGGAAAGATGTTTACTGCCTGTTAGCCGCATTCCTCGGTTAGCTAGCAAGCTAACGAGTTTACACAACTCTGCTGTAATTATAGTAAAAATACAACATGTGAAACTGATAAAAATAGAAGCAAACATCATTGTTAAAATTTGTTTTGAAAGTTTGTAAATGTTTTAATTTATTCTTTCCTTCTTTGTTTTAGTTCTAGATGTTGTTGTTGTGAAGCTAGTTAGCATTGAAGGCTAACTCTGCATGGGCTTAGCTTTAACTTTGATTTTAAAGTTTTTTTTAAAAAGAGTTTGTGGTGATTTAAATATGTCCAATCTGGCTCTTTCTTTTCAGAATATTTGTAGTCGGACTATTGAACAGTTTGTCCTTAGCTAACTTGTGAATTATAACCTTTAAATATAGTAAAACTTAAAAAGGTTTAAATCAGATTAAATCTTTGCCAGTGAAGCTGTTTTCTACCTTTAAGGCTGTAAACATCCGGTTAGCTTGCTGCTCTGTTGGTGGTTTAAGACGCTTTATTGGCACAATTAAAAGTAGACATTGTTTAAAAGTTGTGTTTAAACGTTTTTAAGCATTTTTCATTTATAGTTTCCTTCATTATGATATTTGTAGATGTTACTGTTGTTGTTAGACCAGTTAGCATTGTTGGCTAACTTTCCTTGGACCTGATTTAACGTCTTCATCTGTTTCTAAAGTGTCAGATCTGATTAAATATTTGTGTTAGATGTGATTAAATACTTATCTATTAGATAAGTTTGGTTTAAAAAGTCTGCAAACGTTTTTATTTAGTTTTCTTTAATAATTTATTTCTAGATATTGTTGTTTAACGTTGTCGGCTACCTCTGCTTTGACCGTCTTTAATGTTTCATATTAGGTTTACTTCATTTATCCTGTGTCCAGTAGCTTCATCACCGATATAAAGATATTTCAGTTATATGATAATATGAATGTGTGATACGAAGGTGAACTAAATATCTCCAGGTTGTTGTTTTAGTCTTTGGTGCTGGACTCTGGAGCATCTGTGGTTTCTGTGTGCTGTTCTTGTGCTGATGTCCTTTCTTTATTAACAGTAAATCACATTAACAGAGAATAAGGAGTCTGTCATGTGGGCTTGGCCTGGTTTGGTATTTCTGGATGCAGCCATGTTCACATTAACTCCCCTGATCTACACTGATCATCAGAACAGTTAAATGCTGAAATAACTCATCAATCAGTGTTTAAGCTTTTCTTTAAGGAAACAATGCGTTCATAGTTGCTCTGGTTTGACTTAATCTACACATTTAAAAGATAAACAACGTGTTTCTGTCGTTCAGCTTCTTGTTTACTTCTTTTACCTCTGTGACGTTTCTGTGACGGGTTTAGGTTGTTTGCAGATTAAGAAGCATCCTAAATGAGCGTCTCCAACAGGATATGCAAATAGTTCAACGTTTAAGCTCTAAAGTCGCTGCTTTAATTTATTATTTTACTAGTTTTCACAAATTAAATCAGAGATAAAACGTCACTTTTAAACACGAGCCTGTTAATTGAGTCAAAAAACGTCAGCGTCCTGTTGTTCAGTAATCGGTTCTAACAGCCTCTTAGGATGTTGATAAAATGATAAATAGAAGAGAAAAAAGTAACTTGTGTGACTATTTACCGCCTAGAAAGTGGACTTAGACGATAGAACACGTCCTGGTTCCATGTTCCTGCTTTTGTTCCTTCGTCTTCAGCTTCAGGTTTATTCAGACACGTTGAGGGTTATATGGGTTTGATGTGTTTATACCTGAACTCAGCATCAGAGCAGCTTCCAGCCGTCATCACCAAATAGTTTTTAGGTGTTTGTTGTTTGAACAGAAACTCCAGGACGCTTCTACTTTCTGTTTTCTGTCTGACACTGAAACAAGAATAGAGACAAATGGTTAGATAAATATGTTCTTCTGTTGTTTTTGTTAAGGTCCTGGTTAGATATTTAAAGCTCTGTGTGTATTAAAGAGGAGGAGGTCCCCTCAGGTTAATCCCCTCGGTTACCTGAAGCCTCTTTCTGTCTCATGGCTCCTGAACATGATGCTGTGACTGCCCTGCTTCACCGTGGACGATATAAGAGGGTTACCTAGGCAACCAGAGTCTGGGACGTCCACTAGAGACGACTGTGGGCTCTAAAGGGTACGGGGGTGGGGGGTGGAAATTAAAATCTAGTATTATCCTCATGTCAGACAGCTGTACATTCCTCAGCCAAGCCCAGGATGGCTGTTACCAAAATAACAGAGCGACTGACGGGGCCAGCTAGGAGGGCCACAACAAGAGATCTGGAGGGGGGGGGGACAACAACCAAACCTCCTCCTGTCCTCTGTCCTCCATGTCTCAGACGTGTCTACAGGGACGGACGAAGGTTAAACCCCCCGTCCATCTTCAGACGCCGTGTTATCTCTGCCCCCCCACTGATTATTCACTGATTAGGTCTCGCTGTCACTCGGTCTACACCCAGATCTATTCTTACAGGGCGACACTGGCTCAGTCCTGACCTCTGTTAATGCTGCTGGAGTCTGGGAGGGGGGGGCTTGTTGTTGTGTCAGTCCACATGTCCGCGCTAGCATTTCAGCGCTACGCTAAGTGACTTTAATGGTTTGTTTCTGTTCAGGTTATTATGGTCTGTGTGGAACGTTCTCAGCGTTATTGATCATTTTTATAGAAGAAACAAACGGTGGATTGATCATAATCAGAAATTAAATCAATCTTTACTTTAGTCCAAACTTCTTTATGAACGTCGGCGGGTTATTACACCCTGAGTTAGTCTGTCAGGCTCAGTGGAAGGACACTAGGTGAGCAGCTCTAGCTTGTTTGCTTATGGCGTTCTTTTGAACCAGCGTTGCTTTGAGACATGAAGCGAAGAGAGTTTGCTCCGTGTTTGTTTGTTTCCTCCGTTGGCTGTGAGTGAATCTGTGATTCAGACCCGATCAGATTATTTTACCTCGATCTGATCTTAAATAAATGTCCTGAAGATCCTCCCCTGTAGCCAGCTCTGATTTCAGTCTCTATTTCTAGATGAATGAATGTGATATCTGGATAAAGGCGTTTCTAAAACACAGCCATGTTTGTTTAACATGCTAATGCTAATGTGACTAATTAGCTTCAACTTTATTTCAGCACTTTTATCGGTTTGTTTTTTAATCAACCTGATTCTAAAGATTCAGACTCTGTTCATTTAGAGAATCGAGACGATCTCTTCCTCCGTTTAATCTGTGTTCCTGAGGAGCAGCCTCTATCACCCTCTCTAGTGTCTTTCTCTTTATTTTCTACATCTGTCTCCTTTTTTATTTTCTCTTAATAAAAACCAGCAGCTCCTCTGGATTTAAAGGCTGACGCTGATTTGTGCAGCACCAGGTCTCAAACACAAATCTTTCTGTTTTCCATCTGTTTCTTTTTCCCCTCCCTTCTCTTTTTTTTGCCTTTTTTTCTCGTCCTCTTGCGTCTCAGTTTTCCGTCTCCTGGGAGCGTTTCCAGTCTTGGAGGTTGAGCTCAGGGATCTCTCTCTCTCTCTCTCTTTTTCCTCTGCTCTATTTCTATCCCTCCTCTTTTTCTTTTTTTTATTATTTAAACCCCCCTCCATTTCTTCTTCTTCTTTTCTTTGCTCCTCCACCTCCAGACTTGGGAGGCCGAGGATCAGATTACTCAGGGAGTCTCGGAGGCTTTCTGGCGAGGTGGCAGTGGTGGGATGGAGGGATGGAGGGAGGGAAAGGAGATCAGGTTTCACATCTCCTCCTCCTCCCTCCTCCTCTTCCCCAGCGGCCTGGAGACAGAGTGGCTGAGCCGGAGAGGAAAACATGCAATCCACCCCTCTCCTCCTCCTCCTCCTGCTCCTCCTCCTCCATACCTCCAGCCTCTCTGCAGATAAATAAAAGCAGTAAATGGGAGCAGAGCGCACAGAGGGACGATTCTTCACCTCCTCCACCTCCATCCCTGCAGAGATGTTTTATTCTCCTGGATGTGTGGCAAAGGTGAAACTGCTCTGGATCAAACCTTGGAGCCGTGGTTGTTAGTTTATAAGACACTTGTAGCTTCAGTGTTTATTTTGAAGTGGAAACCTCTGATTTTATTCCTCCTCTTCTGTCCTGCTGCTCCACTAAACTCTACCTGTAGCACCATCATATGATGAATAGATTTATAGTTTGTCCAGGCAACAGGCTCTGAAAAAGAAAATATAATCAGTTCATCGTCAGCTGGAGGCAGAATAATGTGCACGTTAATTATTGTCGGTTAGAGTTGGGGATTATCTACACCTGCCCCTCTACTTTACTTTAATGATATCCTAGTTAATTAGTAATCTAGTTTTTTATTAATATGTCAGGAAATCTACATCTACAAAAACTAAAAACAGCAGAAAATAATAATTTGTATTTTAGCTTAAAAACAAACTATGTTATCTTATCTACTTTTATTTTCCTTATAACCTTGTTTATTATTTTATCTATTTGTGTTTTTCTTTTTAAAGAAAGAACTAAAACTGAAGTTTAGGTTTTATTACGGCAGAGTTGATGTGTGTAATGGTCCTGAGCTGTGTGCAGGAACATGATCGTCATAGTCGTGTTTGTTTTCTTGTAGCTCTGGTTTTTGTCTCCACCAGCTTTGATTTATGTGAAAAACAAGACGGGAGTGAGTCGACCAGGTTCTAGTGAAAGTCCAGCCTGATAAACATCACAGGAAGAGATAAAAGTGAAGCGCTGGCCAATCAGGGAGCTGCCTCTGGTTCAGACGAGCCAATCAGATGAGACCTCTGTTTGTTGAAGAAAACTATTCTATGCTAGTGTTTACTTCCATAGACCTATGCTAACTGTATTAGCATGTAGCTGGTGTTTTACTGAGGCTGATGCTAAAGCAATAAAAGGATTATATAACTGTTATTATTACACACTAAACATGTCACTGCTCCTGTCGGTCAAAGTGGAAGAAAAACGTTTTAATATTTCTATTTCCAGTCGTTGGTTTTATAAACCTCTACTACTGATGTGTACGCGTCAGACAGTTTTCAGAGACTAAGAAGCATCTGTATTTAAATATTTCCAGCCTCCATGTTGGCTCTGTTCCTGTCTTAGGACATTTAGCTTTTAATTAACGCCCTTTGATTTGACTGATTAAGGATTAGCGCCTTGTTTTTAGAAGCTTTGTGCTCTTTTGTTTGTCTTTATATGAGCCAGATTTCCTGCATCTGATTTGGGTTAATTAAGCAGCATTTTGTTTAATTTAATCTACTGTGTTCAGCATCAGTCTCCAGATTATGTTCTTTAATAATCTTTCATCTGTAAAACAAAAAGGCGACAAACTGATTATAGTTAATAGACTTTTATAAAATCTGGATTTAAACGTCTGACGCTGGGTGAAGGTCAAAGCTGCCTCCGTGTGCCGAGCGGCTCCAGTTTGTCCTTTTAATGATATTGATCTCTGCTTTAAATACACCCAGTGAATAATTCAGATCACCTCGGCACAGATAAGAGAAGATCGGCAGGACGCTGCGTTTCTCGTCTGTGAAAATGAGATTATTTGTGTTTGTGTGTGTGGTCATGTGACGACATTCCTCAAAAATCTGGAGGGTTTCACCACCGACCTCAGAGCCCAAAGACTCAGTTCCTTCACAACAAGGAGCTGTAGTAAATAACTGCTGCATGCCGTAGTCATCAGATACAGTCAGTCTAAATTTAAATCCATGTCTTTTACTGTGAAACTGCAAATATTTAATATCCAGTAAATCTAGTTTACCACCTCCTTCATTCTACAGGTCAATGAAAATTTACACGGTTTCATTATTTAGGAAAAATTCCTACAAGTTAAAACATAATCTTTATTCTGCTCATAGACGTCTAAAACTAAACCAAATAGATTTCCATGAACGTTCGCTCTAAGTGTTAGCAACCTTAAGCAGTGGTTAGCATCAGTGCTAAAGGTTGTGGGGTCGGCTGTGTTTCCTCTCACGTAGACAGGACTGTTAGGTTCATGGTGACCCTCTACAGGATAATACAGATGGCTTTAGGAGGAGGGGTCAGAGGTCACGGACGGAGGTCAGGGGGCGCTCTGTCACTTCAGAGGGATCAGTGCACCTATCAGGCAGGAGGATTAGTGGGAAAGGAAAAGTAAATCCCCCCAAAGACTGAAACACAAACTCTGAGACGACCTCCATGTTGGCTCTTAGCTTTAGCTTTTAATTCATTTTAGACTGTTTTAAAAACTCTTATTTATCTTTATAAATCAGATGTTCTCATGTGAGAGTGTTTCCATCTGGTTCCTAAATGT
Source organism: Planiliza haematocheilus (assembly GCA_005024645.1). NCBI lineage: Eukaryota > Metazoa > Chordata > Actinopteri > Mugiliformes > Mugilidae > Planiliza > Planiliza haematocheilus. The sequence goes on along the minus strand of SRSE01001268.1, from coordinate 143,774 downwards.
GGATCATGTCTCCAAGTCACCAAGCAGCTGTTGCTGGTTCTGATCCAGTGGTAGGTAGAGATCCATTAGAGACAGCTTTTCCGTTGTTTTTCTGGAAGCTGCTGGATGTCCGCCGGCGTTTCTTCTGTCCTCTGGTCTCAGCGTCTTTGTGTTTTTTATGTGCGCTACATTCTTGTTGTTGAGGAGGACTGGTTTCACTGCTTTCCTGTCAGCCTGTGGTTTCACACCTTCACCTCCCACGTTACGACGCTGGAATCCAACCATCACCTGTCTCTGAAGGAAGAGGCAGTAGTAACGCTGGCTCTACTTCCTGTTTACCTTTGTCTGTCCCTCTCTCTGTTTGTCTTCATTTAAAAAGACGCTCGGTGTGTTTGAGTGTAAACAGCTCGGAGCGATGGTTGAATCATCCGGGGCTTGTTCCTCTTTCTGGACGCTTTCATTAATGTTTCAAACAAATCGGAAGCATCATGAACGGTTAAATTATCCAGGCGACATAAAACACTCGTTTAAACCAGTTTGTCGTTCAGGAAGTGAGCTTGATTTTATTGCTCTGTAAACATCCCTCTGTTTACACTGGGACGGACGTCTCTTCACACCTCCGTCTTCCTGTTGAGTCTCAAGTATGTCCATGTTTTTAAGTGTTTTATCCAACTACTGAGGCCTTTATTGCACCAGTAGGCCTCAGTATGGTTATTTAATTAGTGGAAAATATGTCACAACATTTGTTAACTTTTAATTATTAAAATACGAGTTTTCTTTTATAATTGTCATAAAATGGTCTCACTCCCTCCATCTGAGCTCGTAGACACTTTAGATCTGAGTTTGAACGATCGGATAACTTAAAATATTATAAAAGAAGAATTGAGTCCCAGCCTGGTCCTAAATGTCCTACAGCTGGTCTCCTGTGTCTTCCTAAAGTCTGTCCTTGTCTTCTCCTAGAGTTGGTCTCCTGTGTCTTCCTAAAGTCTGTCCTTGTCTTCTCCTAGAGTTGGTCTCCTGTGTCTTCCTAAAGTCTGTCCTTGTCTTCTCCTAGAGTTGGTCTCCTGTGTCTTCCTAAAGTCTGTCCTTGTCTTCCTTGTCTTCTCCTAGAGTGGACTGGATTCAGTCCAATAAATCTTCCAGTCAAAGTTAATGTAGTGTGGAGAGGGTAGCTGGTACCTTGTGTTCTCTCTGCTCATCCAACGCTGCCATAAACTCCCTAACCCTCTCTGGAAGATGTTTCTCCTTGACGCTGTCTCCAGGAAACGTCTCTCTTCTTCTAAACGTTCAGTGTTCGTTGTTGTTGTTGTTGTTTGGCTGCAGCCTTTGACTGAGTGGATGATGATCAACTACTACCAGGGACCAGGGTTCTTCTTCATCTTCTTTGTTGAATAAAAATCCGTACAGCCAGTTGTCAGATATTTCAAAGCTAAATATTTAATAATAATCCAGACAGAGTCTCTGCTGTTTACAGTTCTGATGAACAGATCAGTGTGGACCATGCTGACATCGTTGGCCATTAGTGTAGAGGAGGAGGATCAGTTGTTGAATATTTAATTAGTCCTTAAAACTTCTTTCTTTAGCGTTTGATGCTTTAGACATCCTGCATCGTCTCCTCATCGTTTCTATTCCGACCCAAACTTTCCGTCTGGGGATGAAAATGTTTAATTTCTGTTTCCACTCAGCTGTTGGACTTCATCATGGCGCCCATAAAAGCAGTGGGATGGAAAGCAGAGCCGTGTTTCACTCGTCCTCGTGTGTGGGAGAACAGGATCTGTTTTTCTTTTTCTTGGCACCACCTCTCCGTCCATAGACGAGGAGGTGCGTTTGTTTTATGCAGCAGCTGTTTTTTTCTTTTTTAATGTCAGCCCCGTGACGGCCCCCGTCTCTGCTCGTCTATTTTCTCCTCCTCTGTTCTGTAATAACTCAGCCACTCCAGGACGTCTTCCAGCTGAGAGCGTTAGTTTTGGCGGCAGCAGGGAGACGCTGCTCGCTGCCGCTCCTGACCTTTGACCTCCATCCTCATTTACTCTGATGTTCCTGCTCTCCAGAGGACGAACATGTAGAGTCTGACCTACAATCAGCTGGTCATGGTTCTGAACCAGAGGCTGAACATGTCTTTCTGTCCTTTCTGTCCTTTCTTTCTCTCCATCCTTCCTTCCCTTCTTTCCTTCTCCCTTCCTCCGTTGTTTCCTTTTACCGTCTCCGTCTCGTTGTAGCTTGGTCTCTGGTGGATGTGCCAGGCTCTGGTTGCCTTGGTAACCCCCTTCGTTGACCGACTCTTTAAGTGCCGTTGTTTTCTTGACCGGTCCATCTACCCTGACCTCCTCCTCTTTCACTGCTGGTCTCATCCTGAGTGCGCTAGCAGCTAATGCTAATGTGTTACTGTTTGTCTCTTGAGGAGTTCTGGGATTTGTTTTCATACGTTTGGCTGTTACGTGCAGGCTTCCTAGTCACCTGATGATGATTCTGTTAGTGGATAAATAGATGAAAGGTCATGCTTTTATTCTGAAGTTCTGTTGCCATGTGGACAGCTTCCTGGTACCTGTACTATTCAGACTCAGTGAATATTAACTCCTTGACTGAATAGAGCCTTTGATGAGCTCGTGTTAAATAAAAAGTCTTCTGTGCTGGTGGCGGCTCGTCCGACTGTCGGCCACGCTGCTCCACTTATCTCCTCCTGAACAGAACCGGGTCACAAACACACGACTTCAGCACTGATCTGATGATGAGACACATTCAAGCCCAGGAGTCTTTGAGGAGGCTCTGCTGTGGAGTCTTTATTTAAATCTTAACGACACTGATGAACCAACACAGTCTATAACTGTTCTGGTGTTTGTCTGATATTTATTGAGTCCTAACCAGCGCGTTGTTGTTCTTCTCTCAGGTCGGTGGTGGTTGTGATGTTGGTCTGATCCGACTTCCAGACTGCTTTTTCCATGGAGCCGTGCGACGTCATGCACACCATTCAGCCATGGAGCCACCAGTCAGGTATGAAAACATAAACATCAGCCTCTTTGCAGACTTGTAGCTGATTACTCCTTGATTAGCCCCCCCCCCCCCTCCTGCTCTTTGAGGAGATTAACCTGTGACCCCAGGGCTGAAGGCAGAGCTGGCCAATCAGGAAGCTTCCTGGCTTTTAATTACATACTCTGATTGGGTCATTGGAGCTGTCGTCTGGTTTGATTAATAACCGCAGAGCAGGAAGAGGCTGATTACACCGAGCCCAGAGGCAGGAAGGCTCCTTGGTGATCTGAGCGTTTGTTATTGTTGTTATTATAATTAGTTTTATTACAAACCGTACTAAACTCTCAGCAACAACAATAAATATTCATGTTTACTATTCACTAGTGGTGTCAACAATAATCGATGCGGCTATGTATCCCGATGCGGGGCATGGACGATCCGATTCGATGCGGGCAACAAGCCGAATCGATCCAGCGCATTTTAAAATATAAGTACCCATACAACAAATTACGTCGGGCCGACGTCGGGGCGAGGGTTCCTGCCCGACATAAAGTGCGTCGGCGATCGTCTTATGGAGAGACGGCGTAAACCAAATAATCGCCGACCGTGAGCCGACGAAAACCCGACGTAATTATGACCTATGCGGCACGATCCCACTAGAGCGAGGAAACCATTAGTCACCTCGCTCTCATTGATTTAACACTGGAACAGCTGATTTTCGGCTGCATCGCTGGAAACGCCACAGCATGCTTGAAAACCAGCCCTTCCAAAGTTAAGTCAAAGGGAGCGAAGCGTCTGAATGGTTTTCGCCGATCCCACCGTTATATCTCCCACCGTTCTATATCTCCGCTTGCTTGCGAGACCCGGTGGCTGCGCAGTCTGCAGCCGCTTCCTTATTTTTGAGTTGCCAGGTTTTATTACAAAAAAAGTTTAAAATGAAAGTAAGTGATTGTTTATGTGTAGAGTCTATTTCATACACAATCTGACAACCTGGGAAATGTCAGTCTAACATGGTCTTGCAAATTAGGCTACAGGAGATTTCTAGGAGAAATTACAAAACAGGAGGGCACTGACAGATGACCGTGAACATTTATTTTTACATCGTCTTGCAAAAGTAGTATCAAACATTTATTTTAACACATTCACACATGTGGGGATGGCGCTCGATTTTTTTTTTTTTTTTTTTTGTGATTTTAATAAGCAGATGACACATTTCTGAGCGTGACTTATCTAAATCAATGTCAAAACATCCTTGAGGTTAAGAGTGGAAGAAAGAGAGAAAGAGTGGTGCTTGTGTTGCCTCATGATTCACGAAAAATATGCTTTGCTTTACAATTTTAATGCATCCTAGGCTTTATTGCATCGCAATGCATTGCCGAATCGAACCGAATCGAATCGTGACCCTCAGAATCGAATCGAATCGAATCGAATCGAATCGTGACCCTCGGAATCGAATCGAACCGAATCGAATCGTGACCCTCAGAATCGAATCGAATCGAATCGAATCGAATCGTGACCCTCGGAATCGGAATCGAATCGAATCGTGAGGGCAGTGCCGATCCACACCTCTACTATTTACACTCTTCACGGTTCTTCTGTTGTTTTTAGCATTAGCCTATAAGCTAGCTTAGCAGATGCAGGCGTGGGTTTCCCCCCACCAACTACATGCTAATACTGGTAGCATAAGTCTATAGCAGATTACATTCAAGAAAGTAGCATAACATAAAGTTCCAGCTTCATCATAGTTGAACCACAATCCAGAGGTCTCATCTGATTGGCTGCTCCGAACCAGGGGGCGCTATCTGATTGGTTCAATGAAAACTTTTGTTTTTAATCCTTCTTTTTACCAGACTTGTTTTCCACCTGAATTATTTAAATGAAAATATTTCCAGGCCACACAAACAATGAACACATAAAAGCTGCAAAAATAATCATCAAGATGTTAAATCAAACTTTAGAGTGAAATAAAATCAACAGGGAGATTTAATGTACGATTTCTATGAGGATATGTTTTTATTTACTTTGTCTTTGGGGGATTGGAGCTGTAAGGTTTTAGTTTTTGAGACGAGGCAGATTAGTTTCAGGACGAGGAGGTGACTCAAGCGTCTGAGTCTCCTCCTCCTGTCGACAAACCTTCAAACAGAGCCGTCCAGTCTGCTGCTCAAAATCACTCCCATATGTCCCTCAGAAGTCGACCCCCCCACCGCCGCCGCCCCTGCAGCCCTGCTCGGATCAGATCGACCTGGCTCAGTTTACAGCCTGAGTTTTAATCTTTCCAGGGGAAACTTTCTTAAAAAAGGCCGTCTGTAACGTGTGTCGTAAGTGTTTGAGCTGAAAGAATCGACACACGCCCGTCGTCTCGCGGCGTCGGATTCCTTTCTTCCTGTCTCAACTCGTCACTCCTTCTCCGTCCACTTTCAAGTCCTCAGCTGTTTTTAGCAGACACTCTGAACAGGCAGGAGGAGGTCAAGAGAAATATCTACACCTTTATACACTCACTGGCCAGTTTATTAGGTACACTAGTGATTAAACCCTTCATGTAAACACGGTCAGGAAAGTGTTAATGTGTATTAATTAGGTTAGAGGTGTAATAATAAATGAATCAGTCACTAGAATCTACTTTGAGTGGTTTGATCATTTCAGCCAATAATGTGGATGATCACTGAGGAGGATTGAGTTGGTGTTTCTGTGAAACTGGACTGATTTGTGGAGATGATAGATATTTTGTTGGGTCTCTCTGTGATTTAACCTACTTTAAGAATTAGTTTTTAAGCTGCTTCAAAGAATATTTGCTGGGACAGTGTCTCTATGAAACCGTCTCCCCGTCCTTTAGTGCAGGACTGTGCAACATGTTTTGCTGGTGTACCTAATGAACTGGCTGATGGGTCCTGGTTATGCAACACAACGAACAGACCACCTATACCGCTGTGGCAGCCGTGCACAGCTCTGTGGCCTGGCTGTAGTTTCCATGAAACCATCCAGAGTCCAGTCTCTGACCAGACCACACACTCGGCTACGCTCACATTTATGTTTCATGAAAGTTTCCACTCTGTCGGCAGCAGAGTCTGATTGGCTGTGGTGGATGATTGACAGCGTCTGGAGGCGGAGACGTGATCAGCTGAGCATCCCTTTTCTCTCCGTTTTAAACGCTAACACTCCTCACAGATAATCTTCTCTCTGATCTTAAACAATCTTAGACGTGCACACACTACAGGACAGTATAGTGGATTATCAGACCAGACCAGGGAGCATTGAACGCACCACAGATATAAACAAAACAAAGACTGTGAAGAAATAACCAGTAGTTTATTGCTAACGGACAGCAGCATGCTAGCTAGCGTTAGCTGCCAGGTGTCCTCGCCGTTTGTCTCGATCGGCCAAGTTGAAAGTTCTCCTGTTTTTAGCGTTAGCCTTAGAAGCTAGCTTAGTGGCTGACAGACGCGTGTTTTACCTCCAGCTACATGCTAGTACAGTTAGCATACCTCTATGGCAGTTTACATTCAATAAAGCAGTATAGGTGTTAGGTATAACTTAAGTGTTAACCCTTTCTGTGCTGTTTGCCAGACAAAATGAAAAAGTGAATATTTGATAGCAGAGGATGCACAGAGCATACAGATACAGCAGCAACATGCTTTGTCTTTGTGATCCAGTGTGTGTTAGCTGTTAGCATGTTGCTGCTGTAGTGTTTTTTAAAATAAGTGTGTGTGGGGAGGACGCTATCAGAGCTGAGATTTCCTGGACGGAGGAGGAGGAGGAGGAGGAGGAGGGAGAGAGGAGGGTGTGCTGGGGTGTATTTTCCATTACCTGCCTCCCACATTCCAGCAACAGTTGGAGGAGGGGGAAGGGAAAGGGGAGTCATGTGGAGGAGGAGGAGGAGGAGGAGGAGGAGGAGGAGGAGGAGGAGGAGGAGGAGGAGGAGGAGGAGGTCTTGGTTGTTATCAATAAGCTTAGAAGATCAGCTGACAGAACGTAAACATTTTGATTTTGTTTATTAATAGTTGCTGCTAGGTCTGATAGCTCAGTGAGCATTGTAGCCCTCACAGTTAGCCCTGTTAGCCCTGTTAGCTCTGCTCTAAGATGATGATAGCGTGTGTTGTTGTGAAACAGGCGCTAGCTGGTTTAGCTGCTAGCAGTCTGTGTGGTGTGATTTATGACCATTTGTTGTTTTTATGCTCTGAGTGCTTTTGTTTTATGACTCGGTGGCAGCACTAAGGTGACATGGTGGCAGTGATGGATGGACCCGTTTCTATGGCGATTAGAGTGGTTAAAAACACCTTCGGGGTCTGAGCTGCTTTATTACTTTACTACTGAGGAGGATCAGCGTCTGTCTGCACGCTTCATCATCGTCCTCCTCCTCATCATCATCATAAATCACAGTCTGCCTGTATGTGCTCAGCGCCGCCCCTGAGGATTCTGGGTAAAGAGATGAAGTAAATGTCCTGTAGTTTGTAGCTGCTGGTCCTCCGCTGGCCTCTAACGACATTAGGCTGCTCCGTCTGCTGAGGCTTTAAATGAGACCTTAATGCTCGTCATCCACATAAATTCACCAGGACCAACGCTTCCTAAAAGAGTTTAATCTGATCTGTGCTCAGAGCCTGGGATTCATCGCTGTGTCCTCATCAGAGAGAGGAAAACACAGAAACGATGCTAATGACAAAGCTAATGCTAATACCAGTTATGAATCAATTGATGAGGACGCCAGAACTGATGCTAATGGTTAGCATGTCTGTTTGTTTCTGCAGAGCTCTAAAGCTAAACCAGCTAGTTTCTCATTAGCTCCTTTAGGTTCGTTAGCTTTAAACCTCGTTTGTTAGCCTTGTTGTTCTGTAGATAAATAAAGTATCCATTAGCTCTGTTAGCTTTTGGTTCTGTTAGCGCCATAGTTCTGTTAGCTCTAATGTTACCTTTGTAGCTCTTAGATTTGGTAGCTGGATTATTAAACGTTGTATAATAAAGAGTTTAAAGAGCCAGTGACTGTAATGTTTTAGAGGAAGCAAGGCACTGCCAGGGTTGTGGGTTCAACTCCCACTGTGACTGTGAAGCTCCTCCTTCTCTGTCAGTGGCTTAAAATTCATCCTTTCATCGTTGTGCCATTAACCGACTGTAGAAGAACAGAAGGAGATGAGTATGAGGATTGTCTGGAGGATGATGATGATGAGGAGGAGGAGGAGGAGGAAGAGGAAGAGGCCTGCAGTGGCGCTCACCGTGGTTCAGGGGCATTCTGGGTATTCTTATGCTAATCCATCGCCAGGGAAGAGGCACAGAGCAGCCAAGCAAACAATGGCAGTGGAGCCAGAAAGTCTGGCCTGCAGTCTCCCAGGCCCTGAAAGGCATGTCGGGCAGGGCGCCGACACCGACGGGAGGCTGCTGCAGCACCCAGAGGCCCGCCTGCAAGGAGGGGCCCCTGGAGGGGACGGGGAACGGGGCCAAGATGGAGGGAGAGGGGGGGAATCAGAAGGAGCGTGATGGAAAAGAAGCAGCAGAAGGAAAGGGAGGGAAAAGAAGGATTGAAAGAGAAGAAACTTGACGTAGAAAAATAAAAACTAGCTGCTGTGCTTTCTAAAGATACGGCACCTGGTCCCTGTTAGCGCTGTAGCATGGTTACGCTGTAGGTTAGCTCTGTTAGCTCTGTTAGCCTTATAGGCTCGTAAATCGCCCGGCCTCCAAGTTATGAAACTTTAATTTCCAAACCTTTGAGCTCTTAAATATGGCCAATCTGCAATCAACAGTTTCTTGGTTATTCAGCTAATTATTTGTTCCGTTCTTCAAGATCTAAATGAACTCAACCAGACCACACTAAATGTTTGTTTCCAGCCTCTTTAATATGATTGTAATCACGACTGAACGAATGAGAAGTGAGGGATAAATTGTCTCCTCCGGTCTCCCTCATTACTGCATTTATTTGTGGAGCTCAGGAGCGCTCGGCCTCCTCCAATCAGAGTCGTTTATTTAGTCTGCCGCCGTTCTTCCAGAGCAGGAAGTGGAGACACATTAAGGCTCGATTATTGATGTCTGTCTGAGGTGGTGGGGTGGGGGGGGGGGGTTAATGATGGATTAATAATGATTTCACAACACTTCTAGGAGGAGCTGCTTTATTGAACATGTTGGTTTTGTGTCTAAATATTTAAAATTTGGAAAAATATGTCAAATGGTTTTCATTTTCTTATAAAACTGGTTTGACACCCATTTAGTCTCGTTTACTAAAGGTGTTTGTTTTAAACGGCGGAGAAGTTGAACAAAGAAAGGTGGAGCATAAAAGCAGGGGATGCTACCATCAGCTACCATCAGCATGTAGCTCTGCTAGCTCTGTTAGCATTGCAGCTTAGTTAGCTCTTTTTGCTCTGTGTGTCTGTAGCGGTGCAGCTTTGTTAACTCATTATGTCCATTGTGTTTCTAATGTCGTTAGCTCTGTAATAATGTTAGCGTAGTTAGCTCTGGAGCTTTGTTAGCGTTGTTAGCTCTGTGGCTTAGTTAGCTATTTTAGCTTGGTATCTTTGCGAGCGCTGTAGCTGTTAGCTTTGAGTCGCATTAGTTTGCAGCTAAGTGGTGCTGATTGTTTGGGAGGGCTACCCCGTTGATTCAGAGGTATTTATTCCTCTGTGTCGGTGCGTTGTCAGAGTAATAATAAATGTAATCTCACTGCCGTACCTCGTCTGCTGCAGGGCCATGGTGCTTTAATATCATTTTACATAATCATTTTATAGTCGTCTCCCTCTGCAGCCAAATGAAAAGTTATTATCCCCAGACAGCTTCTATAAAAGCCTTTAAAGAGCTGCTCCACAAACCTGAACCCTCTGCTTCTGTCCTGCCACATTTCCCAGCAACCCCTGGGAGCGGTGTGACCTCAAATTCCTTCCCCTGGGGGTGTGGGGGGGCAGCCATGGCTCAGTGGTTCCCAATAAGGGTGTCTTATTCTGTACAGGTGGGACCGCTAACAATACCTCCTTTCATTCCTGGGAAAGCTGAATTTTCCTCCTCCAAGATGTGGTGTTGAGCTAGCTAAAGCAGCTACGCTACATTACCCACTGTCTGCCGGGGGAGGGGGAAGGGGGGGCAACAGTGGACACTGAGACGGAGGGAACGTCTTTGACGTCTAGATCCCCATCAGTCTCTAGAAATCTGAAGATGTCATGTTGTAGCTTCTTTAGCTTTCTGGCTCTGTTAGCTCTTTATTAGCTTTGTAGCTCTGTAACAGGAAATGAACTGAAACACAACTATCTGCTATTATTAACTCTGGCAATCACACTGAGGATCGAGGTCCTCTAAAGGGTCACAAACGTAAACACAGAGGTCGGGGGATGAAAGAAGAATGTGGAGTGTTTGATGGGTTTGGATTTTTTGAAATAAATAATAAAATAAATGTAGAGTAAAGAAGAATCTGGAGAATCTTTCAGGTTTATCTGAACTTATCGTGACGTTGTAAATGTAGATATCTGAGAAGGAAAAGGTGTCTGAGCTCGAAGGCAGAAAGGAGTTGTTGTTTGACGGAGACCAAAGGATCAGAGACAGGTCTGAACATGATGAGGATGAGGAAGAGGAAGAGGAGTGAAAGTTTCCCGACGCGTCACTGATTCAGAGTCTCTGGGTCAGTGTGAAGAGGTTTAATTCATCATTAAAGGGACGGGTTTGTTTTTCAGCCGCCCACCGTCACCAGTCGAACATGTGTGCGTTCAAAAGGAAGTGGAGGTGATTTAGGAAGGGGTGAGGGGGGGAGGATGGGGGAGGCAGCAGCAGACAGTCGTCCCTGAGCCTGCCTCGTCTTGTCCTCCCTCTGAATGTGTCTTTGTGCGTCTTTATCTCGATCTCTACGTGGAGCAAACAGACTCTGGTTCTTTTTGTTGTGACGGCGAGGTGAAGATTCTTCCACTTCAACGCACACGTTCCTTATCTGGACCAACGTCTCAAAGCAGAGGAGCAAACATGGCAGACGAGAGGAGATTAAAGTGTTTTCATTTTACTTCCTGCTCTGTGCTGCGTTATTAGATCTGCTGCTCCTGACGTTAATGACATGAAAGAATAGACGGAGCAAAAACAACCACAGCTCTCTGACTCACACATATTTATATATTCCTTCATCTTTGTAGTCCTGTAGGGCTGAGATGAAGAGGAGACACATGGACACATCAGGCTTCAGACAAGATTTAGTTTGAAGTTTATCATAAACCAGAACCTCATCTATGTAGCATCAAAACATCTTCTGTTTTAAAGAGACGTACGTGGACATGTGACATGGACGTGTGGTGAGGTGGAGGACACAGGAGACCAACTCTAGGAGAAGACAAGGACAGACTTTAGGAAGACACAGGAGACCAACTCTAGGAGAAGACAAGGACAGACTTTAGGAAGACACAGGAGACCAACTCTACGAGAAGACAAGGACAGACTTTAGGAAGACACACGAGACCAACTCTTGCTGGACCAATCAGATCGTTTGGGGTGGGGCTAAATGTGAGACGTCTCCTGTCCAGAACATTTGTCCCTCGTCCTTTGAACGGCACCGTAACAGTTTCACGTCCGTTGGGCTGTGTCACGTCTCTCAGGTCTGACGGGACGTAATCCCTCGACGTTTAGATTTTAGGACGAACCCGTTCTGTCCTCAGATGAGACGTGGACACAGCCCGGGCCGGACTCGTTTTCCTGGTCTGATCCAGCAGTCTGATGTGAAGGGGCCCATTAAAGTGTTACCCCCTCGGCCCGTTCGCTGTCCTCTCTGAGCGCCTCTTTGTTCTCCCCTTCCCCGGCCAGAGATGTGTGAAAAGTGGGTCACAGGTCGGACCTCTTTGTCCCCCCCGGGCAAATGAAAAGTGACAGACACCGGCCGGGCATCGCTGCTAATTCACTCACCCTCCACCGCCGCCGCCACCAACCCGCCCGCCCCTCTCGGCGCCCGCTAATTGCAACATGGCGTTATTGGCACCGCGCAGAGCAGAACATCCCGGGGCAAATTATGTGGTAGTTAGTCGGAACGTCGGAGGCCAGCGCCCGGCCGGCCGGGGTCACCGGGTCACGGCACCCTGACTGTCAGTGTCCTCCATCACGTCAAGATCGTTAGAGCATTTCAGACTTTAAAGATCTGCTGGGTCAGTCAGCTGGTACAGCTCCTGTGTTCCTCACGTCGTGTTTTTGTTGATGTAAATAATTAGTCGTGTCACAGATGAACAGGTTTAAATCTTTCACGTCTTTTCCTTCTCCAGGGTTTTGGACCCAAAGAGCCAGTGAAACACAAGAGGACCAGATATTGTGATAGCTCCTTCCACCCGCTGCTTCTCCTCCGGCTGACCATCCTTCTGTTCAAGAGGCCGGCCGGAGCTCCACCTCCTCGCCTTTTCTTCCTCCAAGCTCCTGCTGTGGATTAAAGTTCTATCTGGACCGGGCTGTCTCCTCTCAGACCGGCTGACCGGGACCTCCAGGGTCCAGTCCTGCTGCAGGATGGCAGGTCTACGACGCTTCTGTTTGGCCGCGATGGCCGCCGTCGTCCTCCTGGTCGTCAGAGCTGATGGTAAGACGCCGAGATGACGCATAAACACAAACGTTCAGTATGTGCTTCATTTTCATCGTCAGGTTATTGGTTGTTTCCTTTGATCTCCTGATGAAATGATCTTAAATCTGCGTCATTTGATGTATTTCATGCTTTATTCTCTGTCGTTATACGTCTCTAACACTCTGTCACTGAACAGCTCAGTGAGTCATTAGCCTTCAGTTCAGAGCAGATAAGCTGTAGTTGGAGTCTGCATTACTTCTTCTGTAATCAGCCTCCCCTCCCTGCACACACAGACCTGCAGCAGCAGCCTTTTGTTAAAGCTCTGATTAAGTTTCCATCAGCTGATAACGGAGAGACAGTGGAAACAATAGAAACACAACATCAGCTGGTTTTATTCAGCGGGAAACGTCTTCTGAGAGGCCGGACGACAGCTGGAAAGGTTATGGTTTAATGAAGAGAGAAATGGGTCCACTGAGTCCAGTAGAGACCAGTAAAGACCTGCAGGGTCCAGTAGAGACCAGTAAAGACCTGCATGATCCACTGGAGTCTGGTAAAGACCTTTGGAATCCACTAGAGTTCGTTAGAGTCCAGTAGACTCTGGTAGAGTCCAGTAGACTCTGGTAGAGTCCAGTAGAGACCCTTAGAGTCGTCATTAACTCTACTACTCCTGCCAGCGACCACAGCTTTAACTGATTCATGTTTTTAGTCAAACTGTTAAAGTCATTTTATTTATTTATTAAGTTATAAACATATAATAATCTTCTAGTTGTGTCCTTTTGAAAGCAGGTTACAAAGTCTGTTATTAAATACCTGCCACTTCATTAGGGACGGCACCACAAACTGTAAAATGACTTCACCGGCGTACCTAATAAACTGGCCTCTTTATGACCGTGTCCCGACCGTCCAATCAGTGACCTACAAACACTCAGAGAGCGGCTGATAAGAGCGAGGTGGCGCTGGCCGCCTCTGATTGGCTCGTTCTAATCTCTAGAGGAAAAGGAGAGACTCTGTTTTCCACCTCGTCTTCTGTTCAACATAAAGACTCCAGGCAGCGCTGTGATAATAAAACCAGTTTAAAGAGCACAGATGGAAGGAAATATAAAAGATAGCAGGTTTATTTAATTTATTTACACACACTATTTCACCTCAATCAGTTTTAAGTTTCTATGTTTAAATCATCCAGTCATCTGTTGTCTGGATGGATTTGGGCCAAACTAAAAAAAAAAACACGTCAAATATTTATTTTCAGGGATGGTTTCTATCATTATTCACTAGTTAATATAATGTAGAATATAAATAGTGAATGAATCTCCATTAACGTCTCCTACAGTAACCTGTGTGTTGTCTAAGCTCCATGGAGACTAAAAATAAAGCTGCACAAACACGATAAACAAACAAATCAGAGCTTTTTGTTTAGTTTAGCAGCATCATCCTCCACAATCATAAACTGTCTCTACGCTGTAAATAAAGAGCAGCTGTAGGATAACGGAGCAGGTTTGACCCATGGCCCATTTCATTTAGAATAAGTCGTTTCCAGCGTCGGGAGCTGAGGCAGCGCTCTGAGCCCCAGCGCTCTGAACCCCGGCGCTCTGAACCCCGGCGCTCTGAGCCCCAGCGCTCTGAACCCCGGCGCTCTATAACCCGGCGCTCTGAACCCCGGCGCTCTATAACCCAGCGCTCTATAACCCAGCGCTCTATAACCCAGCGCTCTATAACCCGGCGCTCTATAACCCGGCGCTCTATAACCCGGCGCTCTGAACCCCGGCTCTCTGAACCCCAGCTCTCTGAACCCCGGCTCTCTATAACCCAGCGCTCTATAACCCAGCGCTCTGAACCCCGGCGCTCTGAACCCCGGCTCTCTGAACCCCGGCGCTCTGAACCCCGGCGCTCTGAACCCCGGCGCTCTGAACCCCGGCGCTCTATAACCCGGCGCTCTGAACCCCGGCGCTCTGAACCCCGGCGCTCTGAAACCCGGCGCTCTATAACCCGGCTCTCTGAACCCCGGCGCTCTGAACCCCAGCGCTCTGAACCCCGGCGCTCTGAACCCCAGCGCTCTATAACCCAGCTCTCTGAAACCCAGCGCTCTGAACCCCGGCGCTCTGAACCCCAGCGCTCTGAACCCCGGACCTCTATAACCCAGCGCTCTATAACCCAGCTCTCTATAACCCAGCGCTCTATAACCCAGCTCTCTGAAACCCAGCGCTCCTCCCAGCAGGAAGCTGTTGAACTGATTGTTGCCGCTCTGACTTCCTCTCTGCACATTAACCACTTCCTGTATGGCACTGTACGAGCTGTCAGCGGCGCTAAATGCTCCAAACAGTCATTGTTCTCCGGAAATATCCTTCAGTCCCTCTGGAGACACATTCACCCTTTGAATCGATGTTTGTTTCCTCCTGGCTGGACTCTTTCTGGAGGGTCAGTGAACGCCACACGGCCCATCAGTCACACAACAATAATTCATGATTCACAGTTTATACCACAGATACTTTACAGTAACAAGGATGATAAAAGGCAGCAATGAATTAATTCCTGAAGTTAGTAAAATGTTTAAAAGTTCATTTAAGCTCCCAAACAGTTTCATCATCAGCTCATTTGATTTTCTTTCCTTATTTCGCTTTTTCTTGATTGAATGATTGAAACACTTCCCACATGCAACTCAACCCACAAATGTTTAAAACCAGAACGTACCATACAACCATGAGCTGCTGTTAGCTGAGAGGCCATGAAGCTAGTAGGTGCTAGCATTAGCTTTATTCAGTTATTATTTATTCTGTAAAACAACCAAACAAACATCAGTTCTGTAAAGTCTTTGCTCTCGTTGCTGTGAACCGTCCAACGTTCAGGAAACGAAATGGTTTGTTTGTTTGAGCGTGCACGCTGCCCCAGACGGGTGGAGTTTATCACTTCAGGGCGCTTCAGAGTTGGAGGAGATGGTGGAGGTTTGTTTCTGTCCATTAGCAGAATAATCGTCCTGTTGCCTCAAATACTTCACATATTTGCAGACGGTGACTCACGACTGACGAACCGTCTGTTATGAGTTTTCTCTGCTTGAGATCAGAGCAGAAACTTTATCTGCCGACCGCAGCGGCTGGAAAAACAACCTTTACTGTCAGAGGAAAGAAGGTGAAACAAGCGCTCCCAGCTCAGCTCGTCTGTGCTTCAGATTTTTAGAGATATGACCGGTTAGTAGGCGGAAACATTTTCCAACGAAGAGCTTTCAAATAGAATGAAAATCAAGAAAAAATATAAAGAAACAGAAAATGTTTTAGTTTTTTGTCATTTATTTATTTTCTCTCATTAAAAAGACTCAGATGTTTTATTAATATTATTATTATTATTATATTTCCCGTCGGTTCTGTCGCTGCTTCTTCTCGTTTGTCGTAAAGTTTCTCTGAACGTCGTCAGAACCGATGGCGGCGAACCGGCTGCAGACGGCGTGTAAATAAACGGTCGCTGTCGCTTTAAGAGCTCGTGGAGGGAGTCTGATTACCCAGCGTCCTCTCTGCCAGACCTCAGTCTCCACTCTGGCTGCCGGCTCAATTAACTACACATGTGGATGGAGACGCTGAAGCAGAGCAGCCATTTCCAGCCTCCACACTCCCACCGTGGCTTCACAGAGGCCGCCGCCTCCTCGCCACGGAAAGCCTCGGCCAATCAGAGCGGCTCTCTTCCTGAGAGGGGGGCGGGGCCATTTGGTTTTTTAATTATTCAAAGCTGCAGAGATTTTAGAGCCTGTAAGGAAACACCAGAAACAGTCAGGATTATTGATCGGTCTGCGTAAAGGTTTTCACTTTAATCAGGCTGCTAGAGATCGATAGAGTCCACTAGAGTCCACTAAGGACTGGCAGGGCCCACTAGAGTCCGGTAGAATCCACTGGAGTCCAGCAGAGACCAGTAGAGTCCACTAGAGACCTTTGTCCTTGGAGTCCAGTAGAGACCAGTAGACTCCAGTAGAGTCTGGTTGAGGGAGTTTAGTTCAGCTCTGAATAATCAGAGTGATGCATCTGTAGCTCGTAAACAATCTTTGTCAGAATCCAGACAAAGCACCGTGACGTAGCGCCTCCTGCTGTTTGCTCTTCCTCTGAAACGCCAGCGACGTCCAGTTTTCAGTCTGGAGACGCCAGGGGGACGGTCTTTGTGGGCCGTAACCGTGGCAACCAGGTAGCAGAAAGCAGTAGATGTGCAGGTAGTTCATGTCCAGACACGACGACGTCTGCTGAAGGCGTCCAGAGACAGTGAGGACATAAACACAGTGAAGACGAAGCGTCGCCGAAGACATTTACAGGAAATAAGACGAAGACAAACGTCACAGATTATTTTATACCATTAATTAAAAAAATCAAACACCAGTAACTTTACTCATGGTCATAAATACTTTTATTCTTGTGCAGAAACATTTTTAGCTTGAAAATAAAGAAATAAAGAAAATATGTTATGATAGAAATGTGTAAGGAAAGACAGAATGAAGATGTCTCATCTTTCCTAAACGAGACGATGGAGCCGATAGAAACCAATAAAGTGTGGATCTATTTAATTTATTTTTCTGTTTTAAATGTAATTCAGTCTTTTATTGGTTTAATTATTAAATAAAGATCAGATCAAACTCAGCTTGATTCATGTCACAATGTTTTATCCTCGTGTTTGTTCTTCCAGCCGCAGGTCAGAACCCAGACCACGTTCTACAGGGGACCGGGGTGAAACCCGAGGCTCGGCGGCCCGGGGACGACTCCACCATCGCTCCAGAGGACCTCCCTCGATTCCTCAGCTGCTACTGCTCCGGACACTGTCCTGATGACGCCATCAACAACACCTGCCAGTGAGTAGAGACCAGGAGAGACCAGGAGGGTCCACTAGAGACCAGGAGGGTCCACTAGAGACCAGGAGAGACCAGGAGGGTCCACTAGGGTCCACTAGGGTCCAGGAGGGTCCACTAGAGACCAGGAGAGACCAGGAGGGTCCACTAGGGTCCAGGAGGGTCCACTAGAGACCAGGAGGGTCCACTAGGGTCCAGGAGGGTCCACTAGAGACCAGGAGAGACCAGGAGGGTCCACTAGGGTCCAGGAGGGTCCACTAGAGACCAGGAGAGACCAGGAGGGTCCACTAGGGTCCAGGAGGGTCCACTAGAGACCAGGAGAGACCAGGAGGGTCCACTAGGGTCCACGAGGGTCCACTAGAGACCAGGAGGTCCAGGAGGGTCCACTAGGGTCCAGTAAAAACCAGTAGGGTCCAGGAGAGACCGGTAGAGGCCAGGAGGGTCCACTAGAGACCAGGAGAGACCAGTAGGGTCCAGGAGAGACCGGTAGATGCCAGGAGGGTCCACTAGAGACCAGGAGAGACCACTGGGGTCCAGTAGGGTCCACTAGGGACTGGTGGGGACCAGTGGGGTCCAGTAGAGTCAAGTAGGGTCCGGTAGGGTCCAATAGACATCAGTAAAGTCCAGGAGGGTCCTCTAGGTTCCTCTAGAGACTGGTGGAGACCAGTGGGGTCCGGTAGAGACCGGTAGAGGTCAGGAGAGGTCAGTAAAGACCACTAGGGTCCAGCAGGGTCCAGCAGGGTCCAGCAGGGTCCAGCAGGGTCCAGCAGGGTCCAGCAACCGTCAGTCAGTGTAGGAGCTCATGCACGGCTCTGTGTTTGTGTTCAGGACCAACGGTCAGTGCTTCGCCATCATCGAGGAGGACGAGCTCGGAGAGGTCCAGCTCACGTCTGGCTGCATGAAGTACGAGGGCTCACACTTCCAGTGCAAGGTAGAGCAGGTGTTTGAAGCGTTTTGTGGCGTCCTCTGGGACGATGGCGCTCTAAGGCCGTCTCTGATTGGTTGTTTGTGTCGTCAGGACTCCCCCAAAGCTCAGACCAGGAGGACCATCGAGTGCTGCGACACGGACTTCTGCAACAGAGACCTGAAGCCCACGCTGCCGCCGCCGGTCTCCAGCGGTAAGGTGTCCACCGAGCAGACGAGCTCAGGTGTGTCTCAGGTGTGTCTCAGGTGTGGGTCGGGTCAGAGCTTTAACCACGCTGGTGTCGTTGTTTCACAGAAGGAACGCCTCATTGGCTGGCCTTCCTCATCTCCATGACGGTCTGCTGCTGCACTCTGATCTGTGTCACCGTGGTCTGTTACTACAGGTAGGTCTCCCTCCACCTGTCTGCAGGTCACACGTCCACGTGTGTGACTGTGTCTGTGTCTGTGCTTCAGGTATAAGTGGCAGAGTGAGCGTCAGCGCTATCGCAAAGACCTGGAGCAGGAAGTCTTCATCCCGCCCGGGGAGACGCTGGGAGAACTGATCCATCAGTCCCAGAGCTCTGGCAGCGGCTCAGGGCTCCCCCTGCTGGTAGGAAGGAGACACGGCGCCAACCACACAAAGACCAGTTTAAAGTGTCCCCTGGTTCAAACGTCCTCTGTCCCTCCCCACCCTCAGGTGCAGCGGACCATCGCCAAGCAGATCCAGATGGTGCGTCAGATCGGTAAAGGCCGGTACGGGGAGGTGTGGCTCGGACGCTGGAGGGGGGAGAAGGTGGCCGTCAAGGTGTTCTTCACCCGGGAGGAGGCCAGCTGGTTCAGGGAGACGGAGATCTACCAGACGGTCCTGATGAGACACGAGAACATCCTGGGTACGAAAGACGACGTCTCACTGACACCAGACGGACAAAAGACGGAAAAGACTGAAAAGACTGAATCCTTATCATGACCAACTTTAACTTCTCTCCTTGTTTCATTTGAAAACGTTCAGTCAGGAATAATTTTACCATCAGATCATCAGAGTCGTGGTTTAATCTGAAGCTTGTTCATTTATTCATCTGACATATTATTAAAGTCGACCTTCAGCTGACCGACCGTAGGTTACAGACAGTCCGGTAGAGTCCGGTAGAGTCCGGTAGAGTCCGGTAGAGTCCGGTAGAGTCCGGTAGAGTCCGGTAGAGTCCGGTAGAGTCCGGTAGAGTCCGGTAGAGTCCGGTAGAGTCCAGTAGAGTCCAGTAGAGTTTCTGCCACATTTTGCTCAGACATATTTTCTAAACTTTATTCTTTTAGTCGTCCATGAGGACAGAGACACGATAAAAGCGTCTCTTAGTGTCCACTGAGCAGACCTCTGGCTGCAGCAGCCTGGAGACTCCTGCACCGATCGATGGCTGCATTGATTTTTAATCTGGTCGATGATTTAAACTAATGAGGACGAGCGTCTGTCGGACTGATGAGACACCACGTCTCCTGTGGACAGAGACAGGACGCTGTCTGTAAATGAGCAGCATTGCCATCATGTGGTCAGTAGAATATTAATGGATCTCTACCTACCACTGGATCAGAACCATCAACAGCTGCTTGGTGACTTGGAGACATGATCCACATTTAGGAACCACATGGAAACACTCTCACATGAGAACATCTGATTGATTTATGATGACGAGCTTTGATCTGATCCTCTTCGTCCCCTCCGTCCCTCAGGCTTCATCGCGGCGGACATTAAAGGGACGGGCGCCTTCACGCAGCTCTTCCTCATCACCGACTACCATGAGAGCGGCTCGCTGTACGACTTCCTGAAGCAGACCACGCTGGACACGGCGGCGCTGCTCTGCCTCGCCTACTCGGCGGCGTGCGGCCTCTGCCACCTCCACACGGAGATCTACGGCACCCAGGGGAAACCCGCCATCGCCCACCGGGACCTGAAGAGCAAGAACATCCTGATCAAGAAGAACGGCACCTGCTGCATCGCCGACCTCGGCCTGGCCGTCAAGTTCAACAGGTGGGCGGAGCCTGAGTCACACGCCTTTACAACATTAGCGCCTCCATTAGCATTAGCTCCACCGTCGTCGTTAGCTCTCTGTCAGATGGTTCAGCGTGTGGTGACGTGTCCTTTGTGTTGCCGTAGCGATACCAACGAGGTGGACATCCCTCTGAGCACGCGGGTGGGGACGAGGCGCTACATGGCCCCCGAGGTCCTGGACGAGAGCCTCAACAAGAACCACTTCCAGGCCTACATCATGGCCGACATGTACAGCTACGGCCTCGTCATCTGGGAGATGGCCAGACGCTGCGTCACTGGAGGTAGAAAGACACGTTGTCCTCGTGTAGGACGTCCCTCTGTGGACACGTTTAGAAGGAAGCATTAATGAGAAGTGTCTCTGAGACTTGGTCCAGGTGAGTGAGGACTCTGTCTGTCTGTCCTTCCAGGTATGGTGGAGGACTACCAGCTGCCCTACTACGACATGGTTCCCTCTGATCCCTCCTACGAGGACATGCTGGAGGTGGTTTGTGTTAAAGGACTCAGACCCACGGTGTCCAACCGTTGGAACAGTGACGAGGTGAGACATGACCAGTGCTAAGCTAAGCTAAGCTAAGCTAGCTACACTACAAGATGACTGTGTTTATGATCTGTAGATGGAGACACATCAGTAAAGCTCAGAGTCAGTCAGTCAGGTCACCGTGTGGAGGAAGAAGAAGATAAAGCTGTTACATGTGATGGCAGGTGGTTTCTCTGTTAGCCGAGGCTAGCTGGTTAGCTGAGGCGAGGTTAGCCGAGGCTAGCCGGTTATCTCCAGCTACGTTAACGTTACCGTTTACTTCCTGCAGTGTCTGCGGTCCATGCTGAAGCTGATGTCTGAGTGCTGGGCTCCTAACCCCGCCTCCCGCCTCACCATCCTCAGAGTCAAGAAGACGCTGGCCAAGATGGTGGAGTCCCAGGACATCAAGATCTGACGGCCTTCGTCCTCGTCCACCTGGACCCGTTCAGACCGGACAAGCTGCCTCCTTCATCCAGAGGAGGAGGAGGAGGAGCAGGAGGAGCAGGAGGAGGAGCTGGGAGATAAACACATGAATGGACCTGTGTCAGGCTGAACTTTGACCTCCTCCTCCTCCTGCTGCTCGTTCTTCCTCCATCAGTTTGTCAGCAGCCTGGAAACAAACATGGAGTCCTTCCTCCTCCTCCTCCTCCTCCTCCTCCTCCTCCTCCTCTGAGGCAGTCGGGTTTGACGCTTTCTGTGAAAGCCAAACAGACGATAAAGATAAATTAGCGAGGAGACGAGGGGGCGGAGCTCTCGTCATTTAATTTTTGATTCTGCCTGATTCAAGATGCCAAGTTTTGTTGTGTTTTATTTTCTCTTCAGGACTGAGTTCTCCTGCCATACTGAAATATATCTACACTCTTAGAGTTAATTATTATTATAAAAGGTACTATAATTATATGTGAATTTTAATGTGTAAATAAATGTCATGTTAGATGCCGTGCCTAAAACCAGAACACTATGCTGCAGTCTGGAGGAAGACGTCTGCCGTCCTGTTCGTCTGTCTGTCCACTTCCTGGTTCCTGTCTGCCTCGCTGTCTGATTGGAGACTGTACAACGTTTGTCAAAAACTGTTATTGGTGGAGTTAGAGATCAGTGGGCGGAGCCTAAGAATAAATGTAGCTCGAGAAATATCCATAAATCAACAAATTAGCTAGCTAACTTATATTACTATTGATTTGTTAGCTGCCAGCTAGGCTAACTGCTAGCTGACAGCATTAAGTGCTGTTCTTTAGCTCCTCCCACTGTGGTTTAACTCAACCAATCAGATTATTTTGTCTGTCTGTCCACTTCCTGGTTCCTGTCTGCCTCGCTGGCTGACTGACAACAAACTGTCATTGGTTGAGTTAGAGATCAGTGGGCGGAGCTAAAAACAATTTACAGTACCAGTAGTTTGGTAGTAGCCCGCTAGGCTAACTGCTAGCTTCCAAATACAGAAAATAATAAGCAAACAATTTGAATGAATCGTTTGTCACAACTTTTAGATTTAGACGTTTAAGGAAACTAATGTTTTATAAACCTTGCTGATGTGTTATTTAAACGTTAGTTAGGCTAACTAGCTAAGCGTTTCGTACATGTTGCTTAACTTTAGCTCTTTGGCTCCTCCCACTGAGATTTAACTTACCAAACATATTATTAAAACTCATTTTACAGGTTAAATCTTCGGTTACTACAAAAACAAGAATTAATTTACTGTAAACTGTAAGCCAATGATGCATGTGTGGGCGGAGCTACATGCAAGGGGCGGAGCTACGTGTAGCTCCCTTATATGTTAACATCTAGTTTGCAGCGATAAAAAACAGATGTTTACATGGAGTCCAACTTTAATGTAATAATTTAGTTTTCTAAGATAATAATAATAATAATAATAAATTGGACTTTTATAGCGCCTTTCAAGAAACCCAAGGTCGCTTTACAAAAGGTGACTTCTGTCTCCCCCTTCTGGTAGGAAGAGGAATTACACAAACCTAACATCCGTAATAATGTTAGCTGACAGCTAGCATTAGTTAGCATGTTATTTGTTCTCTATACACTGATTAAAATGTAATTACATATAAATAATAAACCCAGACAGGAAAGCTAACTGCTTGTAAACATCTCAGAGGTTTTTTATCGCTAGCAGGCGACGTTCAGAAGCTCTCGCGCCTCCTTAGCGTGGCTAGCATCAACAGCACTAAACTGAAGTTCTTCAGACGTCATAGGAAATTATTTTTGGTGCATTCACTTTCTCATTGAGAATATTTGGGAAACTGTACCTGTTGTATTTAGCCTAGCTTAGCACAAAGACTGTAATAGGCTACAGCTGTTAGCCTAGCTTAATCAAAACATAAACTCATCTTGTAGTTATGCCGATGTCAAACACGCTTAGAAATGAGAAAAATGTGTTTAGCTGCTAGCCTGTTAGCTTAGCTTCAGCAAGAGCTAGGCTAATAGTTTCCCCCAGCTTCCAGTCTTTATGCTAAGCTAGGCTAAGCACGTTGGTTAAAGTGTTGGGCAGCAGGACGGTGTGCATGTCGGTGAACCAGCGTTCACCTGGTTACTATTAGCAGTAACGTTAGCATTTAGCTTAGCATCTGTAAACCCATGTTCCCTCTGGTTCTTTGTTCTTGTTTTGTACAGCGTCTGGTTCCGGTGCCTTTTTGAGTTTCACCAGGAGAAATGATGAACTCTGTAACAGTCTGTCCATGTAACGACGTCAAGTAAATAACCTTATTTTAGTACAACGAGCTCACGGTGTCACGCTCATCCTTTCACCTGCCATAACATTAGGACCACTGGCTGGACAGAGATCAAACTGTCACAGTAACATGACCCTGGTTCTTTCTGCTCCTTTACTTTGACCACAGCGCCATCTGCTGGACGAACTCAGTCACTGCAGCCTCACAGGAACCAGGTATATTAAATTATCTCCATGAACTTTTTAAAGTTTGAATTCTTAAATTCAAATGAAATATTTTATTGGCACTTTAAGTTTAAGATCAAATAGGAAGTGAACCCACAATATAAATGATTTAATTACTGTTTATAGTCTGACTCTACCAATAATTAAAGTGACTGAAGGTGAAGCACATAGGCGGCCATTTTGGTTCTGCTGCAAAAATCAAAACATTTGATTCCAGCTTCTTTAACTATATGGATCACTGACCATGGTGAAATAACTTATGAAGGTCATTGTGTTACAATTAAAGACAATTACACTTTAATGTCACTAATACAGAATAAATGCAGTTTATTACTAATGTTAAATAATTCAATATAAACCCATCTTGGAAACAGCTGATAGATCCACCTGGAGACAGATTATTCAACATGAAGATTTACTTTAACTTCAGATTTTTTATTTAATATCTTGCTTTGCTGCAAACACAGGCGGCCATCTTTGTTTTCATTTCTTCTCCGGCTCAAATCTAAAGTGAAATATTTTTCCAGCTCCTTTGTCAGAAATCACCACAGACTCTCGTTTCAAACGCTTTCGTCTTTATTAACGCCTTCAGTCGCTCTACTTGTCCTCGGGTTTGTTGAAGCAGTAGGTCAGGCAGCACTTGCCGCAGTAGTGGCGGTCGAAGTGGCTCGCCATGAAGACGCCGGCGCCGCACTCGTCAGCCGGACACTCACGCCTCAGCCGGTGGATTTTACCGTTCTCGTCCACCTGGAGACGAAGACGAGTTTTATTCAGGGAACAGTTCTAGACTCTAAACGTAGAGAAACTAAACGCAGACCAGTCGTACCTTGTAGTATTTCAGCACAGCGAGTTTGACCTTCTTTCTCTTGTGCTTGTTCTTCTTGGGGGTGGTGTAGGACTTCTTCTTCCTCTTCTTGGCGCCTCCACGAAGCCTCAGCACCAAGTGAAGAGTCGACTCCTGAAGACAAAGAGACGAAATGAGTTTAAGTCACGTCAGTAGTCGAGAAATTGTTTCAGGATCCACAGACAGAAGACTGACGTTATCACACGAGTTAAACTCAACTATATCGAGTTCTGATTCTTTCAGACGTTTAATAATCAGTAAATGTTACAGTAATAACATCTGATCATACATTTTAATGAACCTCTGATAATCTGTCCTAGTTACAGTGTTTACAGAAGATTTGACAAGAGGAACAGAACAAGTCTCTAAATCTTGTTAAAACATCCTGACGTCCGTTCACATAAATAAAGTCTTTACCTTCTGGATGTTGTAGTCGGACAGCGTGCGTCCATCCTCCAGCTGCTTCCCAGCGAAGATCAACCTCTGCTGATCAGGAGGGATTCCTGAAAGAGAGACACCGTGACACCGGGCAGGTGAAGATGACTTGACTCAAACAGATGAAGAGTTAACTTTTAACTATTGGTCCCAAAGCTGCACCAGCACCATGTCAACTCACCCTCTTTGTCCTGGATCTTGGCCTTGACATTTTCAATAGTATCTGAAGGCTCAACCTGGAGAAACAAGACACCAGCTCAGACTCAGACCAGTTCTTCCGGACACAGCTACGATCACACGGAGGCTACGACGCGTTCAGCTCAAACCTGACACATACATGTCTTAATAATTATGAATAAAATCCATTAGCACCTTCATACGTGAAGCAAACTGAAGTTAAACCTGATTTACTCTGACACACGTGTTTACGCTGCTCTCACTAGCTAGCTTAGCCACTTAGCTTAGCCGCTTAGCTTAGCCACTGAGCTTCAACGTTCCGGTGCAACAAAACCACATTTAAGTCTCAGCTGACAAACACAAAAGTATCATTACAGTTTATAGAAACCATTTAAATGTGTTTAATGTGTT
Source organism: Planiliza haematocheilus (assembly GCA_005024645.1). Classification (NCBI taxonomy): domain Eukaryota; kingdom Metazoa; phylum Chordata; class Actinopteri; order Mugiliformes; family Mugilidae; genus Planiliza; species Planiliza haematocheilus. Next base: position 118,307 of record SRSE01001268.1, on the reverse strand, counting down.
TTTAAACCAACAGTAATTGAAATGTGAGGTAAATAAAACTCGGGGTAACTGCCGGCAGTGAACGCCGCATCCCTCCATCACAGTCCGGCTCACCCACCTCGAGGGTTATAGTCTTCCCCGTGAGGGTTTTGACGAAAATCTGCATCCTGGCGTTTACTCCACCTAAACGAGGAGACACATAGAAACTTTAGAGCCGCGCTGGAGCTGAAACGAGCTCCTAAAAGCGGTGATTTTTGACAATAATCGGGTGAAAGTCGGAGCACGATCTTACCACTAGTGTGCTCCTAATGGCGGATCATGAGAAGAGGGCTTTCGGAAGGAGCGACGGGGTTTTCTGCAGGCGTTTGCACGGAGTAGGTAACCGTCACGATGCCTGATCAGAAAAACACACAAAAAATTAAGTTTGTGTTGTTTATAGACACAGTAAGGTCCGTTTATGTATTAACTTCAAATTAAATTATTTTACAACAAATATTTTAGCAATTTAAAGAGGAGGACAGCTAAACTTTAATTACCCAGGCAGCCTTTCGCGGTAACCGTAGCAACGCAAGTGTTTGCAAATGGCGGAAGATTGAAAAGAAAAACGTAAAGTTAAAACTTAAAATGATTAAAAAAAGAATGTCCGAGCCACAAAGTAGTCAGAGTTCATCTCCTGGAGCAGGAGGGAGACGTTTAACTCCGGATGTTGTGACAACTGAGAGCGACGGAAGGTTTTTTCAGTCTCTTCATGAGTTTATTAATCATGAGAAAGTTTATCTGCGGTGTCCACAGGAAGGACCGCACGAGACGCGTTACATCATCTACCGCTCCGTCTTTACTAAGGTAGGACATATAAATATAAATATAACACTTTATAAACCTTAAAATACAACTACAAAGAGAATAAATAACTTACAAATCTAACTTAATAATATATTTGTTTTAATTCATACCAAAAAGGCTAAACAACAACAACTCAATTATACGTTTACTTCATATACAAATTGTGCTGTTATTGTTTTTTGTTTTAATCTTATTTTTAGTGTTTTTGACACTGATTTATATTACAACACTGGACAAATAATTATTAGAATGAAAAGATTCTTCTGTTTTCTGTTAATGATTTTATGGAAAAATGTTTTTACTGTGTAAAATGTTGACCCAATGGACACGACTGCACCGTACTATCATCTCTGTGTATCATATAGATTCTTGTCTCTAGTTCTTTTTGCTCATTCTATTTTGATTTGATTTTACTTTACTGTTCATTTTATTAGGGTTCAAGCAGCGAAGCTGCGTAGAAGCCCTATTGTGATTCTATGTTTTCTTATTATTATTATTATTATTATTATTATTATTCCTAATTCTTCCGCCATGGGCGTCTATGGCAGCCCATAGAACCGTACGGTAAAAAGTTGTAAAAATTGGGCACATAGCTTAAGGCCAGTCTCAATATTACTTTGACTGGGTTGCATGTAAGCGCCAAGTACGGTCTAGCGCCACCAACGGGTCAAAGTTCAAAGTACATTTGTGCATGTAACTTTTGAACCGTGCGTCCGATTTTTGAAAACAAGGTATCGTTGGAATCCTTGGATCATGACGATTGCAACGCACCCTATGACGTCATAATGCATCAGATAGATTTTTCGCAATTCACGATTTTGTTCAAAAACGAAACTAATTTTCAGCGGTCACAACTTTTGTCCGATTCACACGGGAATTGGCACAGACTGTCTTCTGACCAATGCGCACAAAAGTTACTATCAGGCGTCCGTAGCTTCGAAACCGTTTGGCCGCTACAGCCAATCAAACGTGGCGGCGAAGGCGGCGCTCATATCTCTGCAACGATTTGGTGCACTGTAACCAAATGTGGTAGCGTTGACACTATCGGCACTATTGCAAAGGAACTGCTTGAACCCTTCATTGCTGCTTGCAGCTATATTTGTATTTAATCTTTCTTTTACTTGTGGTTCTTGTGTTTTTATGAGTCACTGAGTCAATGAGTCACGTGACATTAAGTTCATAGACGTCACTTTGTGCTAAAACTAGACGTGAAAGTCTTTCGTTTTTAAAATCCTTTTAATCAGGATTAAACAAATCCAGTTTCATTTTCTGACCTCGTCTCCAGGAATGTGAATAAATCCAGACGTTTGAAATCCTGACAGGTGATTGGACGAGCCACGGCCTATAAGAGGCTCCTGCTGGCCATAAAGTCAGAGTACGACGACGCCATCAGGGAGATGAAGAGGAGGGAGGATGAAGAGGAGACGTCTCAGAGAAGTGTGGCCGCTTCAACGTCTCAGCGAAGGACAATGAAGACATGTGAGAGACGAGCCAATCAGCTGAGAGACAGGTGCTTTAAAGCGTCATCACCATTTACACACGTCTCATAGAATATAGATCAAAGATGAACTGAGTTAATAAATATAAACGATCTGAATCATCTTAGACTAAATATAAATGAAATAAATCATAGTTTGAGTCATTAAGTTCATATTTATATTTAAATATCAGGAGCAACATTAATGTTCTTTAATCATCAGCAAAGATTTAAATAATAATAAAAGTAGGCGGCCATTTTGGAAACGGCTGCCAAAAGCCAGCGCCTGCAGAGCCTGGATGAATCCACCAGGGGGCAGATGACGTCTCTTCATGTTTGTCTTCGTCTGTTTCCAGAATCTCGGTCGTTCAGAAGGAGACAGATGAAGTCCAGGAGGAGATCCAGAGACGGAGGTTATTCCTGCAGCAGAGAGTCTGGATACCTGGTAGAGCTGTGCTCCAACACTCAAGCTACACATTTAATCTGGACACACAAACAAACACTCTGTCCTCTGCTCGGTGTCTCAGGTCTGACGGTGTCTCAGGCTGAGGACCCTGAGGCTCTGGAGAGACACCTGGAGCTGCTGGACGCTCAGAGATCATCTCTAGTGGACACTAAGAGTCTCTGTGTTCCTCTGGAGATCCACAACAAACTACAAACACAGCTGCAGAACGTCGAGCACCGCAGAGAACGTCTGAGCTCAGAGAACGACCGACTGAAAGTCCTGTAAGACCTGGACCTGAACCTGAACCTGGACCTGAACCTGGATCAGTTCAGTGTTTATCTGAAAGATATAAAAGCTTAGATGTAGATGTTATGATAAACTGCTGGAAACACACGATCAATTAGTTTCTTTCTGTTCGTAGATTCAAGCGTCTGAGGTCAGTGAGGGAATGTCTGACTCACTGGGAGGAAGAGGAGGAGGAGGAGGAGGAGGTTCCTCTGGAGGAACTCCTGAGATCTCTGGAGAACGTTGTGAAGACGAACGGTGAGACGCTGTGAGACGACTTTAAAGTTTAAAACATGTTTATAGTGAAAGTTAACAAAGACCCAATGAAGCAGAGACCTGAGACTAAATGAGCCAATATTACATATCAGCTTCACATATTGTCTCACTTTAGTCTCATATTTATGTCTCATGTCTTTGTTTTGAATCATTATTTTATTAGAACGTTCTGGACATTTCCATCTCGTTGTTTTCTTTCAGAGTTGGACGGCGCTGACGTTGACGTTGACGTTGACCTGTTTGAGGACGATGAGCCTTGTGGGGTGGACCAGTCTGACCTCCTGACCTCTTACCTGGACAGGTGTTCACAGACGGCTCTGGTGAGTCTCACGTGAGGCGTCCATGCGTCTCTGACCGTCCTCTCGTCTCTCGTCAGGTTGGTGGAGCTCTGTGACGCTGATCAGTTTGAGGACGCCGCTCTGATCGCTGCCAGAGCTCCTCGAGGCGTCCTCAGGAACCTGGACACCATGCAGATGTTCCATGGTGGGTCAGTCCTCAAAGTGTCTTCCAGCTGATCGTGTAAATGTCTTCACTGTCCTTAAACTGGACAGAGGTCCCATCTGTCTCCTCCTAGATGCTGAGGACCCCTCAGGGTCGGTCCCCCCTGACCTCGTCTTCTTCTGGGCCCTTCTGATGACCTCACCGCCCGGTAGCGAGCTGTCGGCTCCTCTGTCCCTGCATGGCGTCCTCTGCGCCCTCCGCCACGGCGTCCTGCAGCTCGTCGTCCACGCCGTCTCCCAGAACAAGTAACGACCCATCACTGGTGTCCCTGTCCTCGTGCTGAGTCAAACCCTGACGCTCTCTGTCCTCCAGACTCACCTTCTCTGAGGCTCTGGGCGACGTCCTGACTGAGCATGCTCAGAAGAACCCCGCCGTGGCCGCCCCGTGTCTGGCGCTGGCCACCAGCGTCTACGAGGCCTGCCGTCTGGACAGGAAGACTGCACTGAGCATGTGCAGGAGAGGCCTGATCCACAGCGCCGCCGAGGTCATGACCCTCAGCGAGGACGTCACTGCTGGTCTGTGTGAGGACACCGCTGCATGTCAGGACAGAGACATCCAATAATAACCTCTCTCTCTCTCTCTCTCTCAGAGGACTGTATGTGGGTCCTGTGTCGCTCGCCCAACCTCCCTCTCCTCCAGCTGCTGACGGAGCCTCAGCCTGACCGGGCGGCCATCTTGTCAGTGGGCGTGGCCTGTGCGTCTCTGCTGTCTGACCAATGGCAGCATCAGGAGTTAGCGCTGCAGCTACTGGACGGCTTCATCAGCTCAGGACCAGGTGAGACCAAGAACCCGTCTCTAGGGGAACCCGTCTCTAGAGGAACCCGTCTCTAGAAGAACCCGTCTCTAGGGGAACCCGTCTCTAGGGGAACCCGTCTCTAGGGGAACCCGGCTCTAGAAGAACCCGTCTCTTTTTGACGACAAATAAATAAATAAATAAGAATCAAACCAAATCACCTGCAGCGGGTCTGACCTCTGACCTCTGACCTCTGTGTGTCTCTCAGGGGTACTGGAGCAGGTGATCCTGGAGGACAGCGTCTCGTCGGTGGACACCTGGACGGACGTGGCGTCTCTGTGCTCCGGGCTGGACCGGGCCGACCTGAGCCGAGCCGTCCTCTCCGTCCTGCTGCAGCAGAGCGGGACCCGGGTCCTGTCCCCGGACCTGGAGGGGGCGCGGCTCATGGAGCACGTCTTCCTGTGACCTTTGATCTTTGAGCTTGATCAGCTGACAGGAAGTGACTCAGGCTGCAGTGAGGACGGCTAGCAGGTGGACAACTCATTCACAAACTGAGCTCATGTGTTCATTTACTCACTTCCTGTTTGTCTGTTTATTTATTCACCATCTCAACTGGGTTCAAAGGTCAGGAGAAGTAAATAAATAAAGAAGAGAAGAAGACACGCTGACCTCCAGGTCCTCACTAGTGCAGCTAACCCGCCACACACACACTCAGACAGAGGAGTCTTTGTGAGCCTCGTCTCAGTCGATGAATTCTTAAACTCAGTGAACAAACTCACTCCCACCGCTTCATAAACAGCCGGCAGGCACAGACGGGCCTCTGTCTGTCTACCCAGCATGCTCTCTGTTTACCCAGCATGCTCTCTGCTCATGTTTTATTGTAGAAATGATGCAGGTAATCTGAAAACAAAGCAAGTAGAGCTCCCCCTGGTGTCTGTCTGCAGGATAGGCCATAAGCCCCGCCCCCTCCATGTTAGTGGGCGGGGCTTGAGACAAACTAAAACACTAACATACATTTAGGTGGTTAATATGATGCTATGTTCACGTTCCATTTTAGTTACTGGACGCCATAAAAACAGGAAGTGACATCTTTAAGTTCAGCTCATTAACTATTTTATCAACATTTAAATTAATAAATGCTTCAATGATCCTCTAATAAACATGTTCAGGTGTTAAATGAACTAATAAAGTATAAACTACACGTGGACAACTGACTGTGTGAGTCGTACATTTCCTCCTCATCATTCTGTGGTTTCCTGTCGCTGTGGGGACGTTTGTTCCTGAGGTCATGGTGCGTTCAGGACCAACAGGAGAAAGCAGCTTCATGCTTAAAATACTCCCGTCCCTCAGGAGTGTAAACACGACGCCGTGTGTGTTTACGTTGTCCGCTGTCAGAGAGACACTAACTCAAACACGCCCCAAACAGCCTGACACGTCGCTAGGCAACCGCTGCTAATGACAGCAGCTGCCATCATCCTCATCTTCATCATCCTCATCATCATCATCTTCCCCGCTGGACGACTAAAGATAGCTCTGTGTCAGAGGCTACTGACTGGGCTCACACACACACACACACACACACACACACACACACACACACACACACTCAGCCCGTCCAGTTCATTAGGTACACCAGTGATGTCATAATCTAAATAATGTTGAGTCAGAAAGGAGGTGACTGACCTGATGATCATCGTGTTTCTGTTATTTAGCTTAGCTCACTGTGTCAAAATATTAGGAACACGTGTCAGATCAATAGAGCTACATGATGAATACACAGATATTAACTAAAGCTGAACCAGAACCTTCATGGAGACTGGATTTAGAGCAGGACTGGTTTCACTGGGGTACGGTACACCGGTCAGTTAGCTTCAGCTAGCTTCAGCTCCATTAGCATCTGTTAGCTTCTCCCCATTAGCTTCAGTTAGCTTGTATTTTGTGCCCAGCCCCAGAGATCAATAAAGACTTATTTTATCTCATTTATCTTAACGTATGAATGAACCAGTGACTAATCAAAGTCAACATCTCTGAGTTAAACGTGTTCACAGAGCATCCAGGTCACATGTGCAGCCGCTCACCTGCTGACTCAGTCCCAGTAAAAACCTCCAGTCAGCTGATGACAGACGTCTGCTGCAACATGGAGGCAACATCAGCTCAAATCATCCGTCAGAAATAGATCTGCAGCTATTTCAGATTCTTATTAATGCTCGTTCTCTTTTAGTAAAAAGTGTGTTTGTTTTTGTCTGTGAGCAGAAATTAAACCTTTTATTCATAATTAGGTTTTTATTTGTGTATTTATGATCTGTAACTGTGGTGGGTTGAGTCTGTTCAGTTCAGTTAATGAGCTAACAAGCTAAATTATAAATACATGTTGTTACTGCTTGTTTGTAAAGGCTAAATTTATTAGCATCACTAACAATATTGTTCTTCAGTTCTGTTAGCTTTAGCTCCATTAGTGTCAGTTAGCTTCTGGTCCATTAGCTAAGGTTAGCTTCATGTCCGTTACCTAAGGTTAGCTTCATGTCCGTTAGCTTTACCTTATATTCCTTTAGCTCCACTCTGCTTAGTTTTACTTTCATTGGTTTTAGACACATTAGCCTCAGTTCTGTTAGCTTCAGTTCCTTTAGCGTTAGTCTTAGCCTCAGTTTCATGACCGTTTGTTCTCATTGCTTCTGTTCTCGTAGCCTCTTGTCCGTTTCCTGATGCAGCTGTGAAGCAGCCATAAATATTTGCTGATGTATATACTCATGTTATATATAGAGTCAGGCCTGTCATCAGTACGCTGTAACTTTACACCTTCATCTGAGGCTCAGCGCTGCGTCCTCTACGCCGCTGCAACCACGTTTACATTATTCTACAGAAACTCTTCAGAAAGTAGAACGTGTAGAGAGAGGCCTTTAGCTGTTTAGAAGTTCCCCTGGGTTCCTCTGGTTCCTCTGGTTCCTCTCAGACTATCATGGAGTGATCTTTGTTGGTGGACCACTCCTGTGGAGGGGGACAGGGCTGTGACTGAGACAAATCCCTGTTTTATTTAAACTAAACCAGGAACTGAACCACGCCCGAGTCTCATTACATTGATGGAAACGCTTCTGAAAACATGGACTCTGATTTAATGCTAGACGACTCTGATTTAATCCCAGAGGAGTCTGATTTAATCCCAGAGGAGTCTGATTTAATCCCAGAGGAGTCTGATTTAATCCTAGAGGAGTCATTTTATGCAGAAATGTTCACAGTTCTGAAGGGAGCCACCACTTTAAAGCAGCCCTATATGTTGCTTCTCCTTTTTGTTTTATTTTTGAACATTTTAATGAGCTTTAGAGGGTTTCCCTTCCTTCGGGCCGCCTCTACCTTTAGCTGGAGGTTCTGCTGTTCTGTGGCAGCAGGAGGAGTTATGTAGAAATCAGAGTTATGTAAAAAGTGCCCCGCTGGAGCAGAAGTCATGTCAGAGCACACTGACTCAACTTTAGCGCTGGATCGATCAAGGCGTCCGGTCACGCCTCCGCCTACTTTGGAGGGTTCTGATTGGCCGCGGCTCGTGTCACTCATGGGCCGAGCCGCAGGTGATTGGTCAGCGGAGTTAACCCCTCTTCTTCTTCGTCTCAACTTCACCGTGGCCGTCAGGAACTCGGGTCCGACTCGGAGGTAACTGTCGTGTGGCGCGCTTGTCCAACTTTGTCCGGTGTCTTAAAGCAGACTTACCGGTGCCGATTTTAAAACTCTCTCCGGTGGAAGTTAGCCTTACCGGACCTGACACTTTTTATCCACTCCAGGAGATAGTTTGGAGGAGATAAAAAAAAAGAAAAAATGGCAGACAGCGAGGAGCAGCAAATCTCTTCCACCACTCCTCTCTTCCCTGAGGAGGTCCACCACTACCAGGCCGAACCGTACGCCGACACCGCGCAGGAACTCTTCGGCATGGATGAGATTGTGGACTTGGTCGGCGGGGCTCAGGACGCCTTGGAGCGGCACAAAGCCGAGGATAGTGCGCCACAGGAGTTCACACAAACTTCCTTCGCTCCCCCAGAGAAGACGACCGACACGTTACCGGAGCCAGAACCAGAACCGGAGCCAGCCCCAGACTCCACCACCTCGTTTGTTCCCGATGTGCCCGAGGTGGTGGCCCCTAAAGCCGAACCGGAGAGCACAAAGCTGGCAGCGGAGCCACAGGCTGCCCCTGAGCCTGAGCCTGCCCCTGTGAGCGACGCCCTCCCCGCAGCTGAGCCCCGGAAAGCAGCCCCAACCCCCGCAGAGGCAGCACAGCAACCTGCGGTGACACAGGAAGCACCGGCTCCAGCATCTTGTGAGTATGCGAACGGAGAATGTTTTTAGAATCAAGTTTTTAGTTTTAAACATTTTTTTTTAATCAGATAAGTAAATATGTGTGAAATGTAGCTAAACGTTATTTTCCATCTTTACCGGTTTAACGTGTGTGAACGGGGGTTAGCACCGAACTCCAGACACCGACAGAGAGCCTGAGATAACCGGACATACAGCTGCTTATGTCGGCTAAACAAACTTTATCCACCTGTTCGTGTTAAATCAAATTAAATATGTGTATTTTATGTCAGATTTGTGATATTTACGCAGGGTGAGCGGTTAGCCGGTTAGCATGCGATGCTAACCCTGAGGGGAGCAGGTCAGCTTAAAGATCAGCTCCTGTCTGATTTACCGTTAACTGGATAAAAACACATTTGAGCAGATTAATAGTTTATATTCAGTTTTTAAAAATGAACAAGTGTTTGGTTGGTGAGGTTTTCCGAGCTAACGGTGAGCTAAGTGTTAGCCCGGTTTTGCTGTGTTGTAGTGATGCGGCCCACCTGTTTGGACAAATAAACGGCAGGAGGAAGCGTTACCGTGGGGCTGTTTTTTACGGGATGTGGCGGCGGTAGTTCTCCATTTATAATCAAATTAGCATTTATTCGTTTGTGTTAATGTAAGCGGAGCATTTTCTAAAACATTCTGGGCTAATATTGGTGGTTTAAATCGCCGGTACAGGTGACTTTTATTGTGGCAGACTGAGCATCGCCCATCTGCTCTGTGCCGCTACCCGCTGTTGCTAACGGCTGTTGCTAGCCGAGTTCCATCATCGGACACGCATGCTTTTGGGGCGTTTTTATAAAACAAATAACGTTTTTTGATTTTAATTATTCATGAGCTGTCAAAGCTACACACCCTCATTGTAATTCAAGACTGAGAACAAGACAAACACGCCCGATGGCGCGTGGTTTGTGATGGCCGGTGTCAGGTGGATCTAAGCGCTCAGGTTATAACACCTGCTAGATTATTATTATTTAACCTGCTAATCTGAATTACAACACAGATTATGCCATATTAGAGCGACTTTTAATACACTGGCGGGTGTAAGTAGGTAAGAGACAGCATGGCAGATTAGGATCTGTCCGATAATGGACACCAGGCGCAGCACGGCGCACCAGCGCTTAGTCACAACAAAGGAATCCGCTCTGCGTCCACTCCCTGTCGGCTTCCTTGGCTTTCCCGAGACTTTAAAGCCTCCATCAGCTTTATATGACGTGTCATGTTAGCCTGTCATTCATCCACCACCCATCTCCACCCAAACCCCTAATCTGAGGCTGGGGAGGCCCCCACCTCTCCTCAGCAGAGTCCTCCTCTAATGGCGTTTTTGTATTTCTGGGTTTTGTGCTGCAGATAAAAGCAGGGAGTGCATGTCTGGATCAGTTGTTGTTGTTGTTGTGCTGAGATGTGTGTGGTGGAGCAGGTAAACAGGCCTGCGTTGGATCAGGGAGGCAGGGTGGGGCGAGGTCTCTGGTGGAGGAGGAGGTGGATGAGCTCCAGTTACAGCAGCAGCAGAAATCATTAACGTGTTCCTGCGTACGTTCAATCGTTTCCATCGTTGCTCTCCGTCCGGTTTTGTTTGTCATGCTCGATCGTGGCCTGATTAACCTCTTCAGACGGCCTCAGTCTGCTGCATCTGGAAACTTCATTCTGTGGATGTGACTTCTCGTCTGTTAGCTTTTGTTCTGTTAGCATCACTGTGTTTTGGCTCTTAACTTCTGCTTCTGTCAGCGTTTGTTCTATGTCGGCCTTTCTTAGCATCTGTTCCAGCAGCATCATCCTCATTAGCATCTCTGCGTTTAGCTTGATTATTGTTAACGTCTGCTTTGTTCGCCTGTTCTGTTTTCAGCTCTATAGCTTCTGTCCAGTTCCCTTAGCTTCACTCATGCTAACTTCCACCCTCCTCAGCTTTAAGGCCGTTGGTCTCAGTTTCACTAACCTTTGCTCTTGTTGTTTCGGTTCCTGTAGCCTCTACTCTGTTAGCTTCCGTCCTCACATGATGTACGATCAGTTTCTTTGGTTAATTCTTTGCTTTGTAAAACCTCAAATAGCTGATGAGCATGTTGTTTGCTTCAGTTGAATCTCCAAAGATCTTAGAGATCTTCTTTAATGAGTCGCTGACGTCTGTAAATATTTAATATTCTTTCTCTAATTTAGTTTGAAAACGTCTGAAATCATTATGGCGGTCAGTGCACATTCATTCATCGCCCTCCTCTTCACTCTGTTGGTCTCAGAGTCTCAGATTCATGTTGTCACTCTGAAAAGGTGTTTAGTCAGACGAGGTGACGGGCAGGCTGGGTAATCGCCCGGGGCTTGGCCCTCGCTGCCGCCGCCACCGTCGCCGCCCTACATTTGATTTTGGGGTCACCTACATCCGTCAGTGTGTGTCTGTGGAGATTAGCTGTTGGCTTAGTGGTGTTGTTGTTGGCTGTATGGTGGTGAAGGCTTCACATAAGTGGAGTTAAGTGTTCCAGCAGTGACACCACACGTTAATCTGATTTAAATCGCTCTGATACGTTCTGAGGTGGAAGAAGACGATCAGTCGATCAATCTATCAACTATCATCCTCTGGTTCTCCACTAAATTATCACCACATGTTTGAACTTCTCTGAGTTTAACTCAAAGTAATTAATGAAAAATGTTTTTATTTAATTCTCATTAGTCGACGTAACTGCTGTTAAATAAATTATCCATCTAACACAAGCAAACTTCAACCAGTCAGATCAGTTTAAAGCCTTTAAATCATTTATTGTAGCTTTTAGTCCTGATACGGTTTAAACATCTAACATGTGTTCTAAAGCTAACACTAGCTAGCCTGACAGGTCTCCAGTAATGATTGATATCTGCTAATATTTGTGTTTTTACTGTAAGAAATGAACTTAAAGAACATTTTGATGAATAAATCAAATGAATAGAGGCTGCTCCTCAAACGTGCCTCTAGCTTAGCATAAAGACTGGAAGCAGCTAGCCTAGCTCTGTGTGAACGCCTCTGAAGCCTTACTAATTAAGAGTTATGTGTGTCAGCGACAGGAGGATGATATATTATACGTGAATATTAGACTCAGCATTCCTTGAATAACTGTAGAAATATTTAACCAGCATGAATCTACCCCTGTAGAAGAGCAGACGTCAGTTAGCGGTTAGTGCTGTTACTGTAGACGGATATTAAAATATTGCACATGAACAAAAGTCATCTGGTTGTAAAACTGTATAACACAATTAAAATGACCACATTAAAAGTCTAAATAAGGGAAGGAGTCACCTTTGGAAGTTTGAAACCGACAGGAAGCTGCAAGAAGTTTGACGTGAATCTTTTTACAAGCTGGCAGCAGCTGATTCTCTGGCCTGGAGTCATATCAGTTTTCAAGTTATGAGATATTTGTAGCGTAGGGACGAGAAGTCATCAGGGTTAAGGAAAAGTCACGACTTTAAAAGTTAAATAATTATTATTATTATTATTATGACCTATAAAAGTCACTAAAATAAACTACAGCCAGGTCATTGTTGTACCACTACAACAGTGGATATGGTTGCTAGGAAACCTCTTTCACTGGAGTTAGGAATGAATTAAACTTATCGTTAATGTAAAATGTTAACAGGATATAATACAATTGTAAAAAAAGACGATATGAATATTAATACTGATAAAAAGAAGCCAACTCTCTTGATACGCTGATGACACTGTTGTTTAAGTTATAAGCGTTGTGATTAGTTTCATTAAATTTCTCAATCAAATAAATGTTTTTTTCTAATATTATAATAAATGCAGAAAGAGTTTAGTCCACAGATTTGCCTGATAACACCTTCTATCTCTGAGTATCGTCTGTTAAATACCTGAAACCCGATGAAGGCCACAGTGACCTGAGCTGGTCCTCGGGTTACTGGATATCCAGTGTTGACCTCTGACCTCTGACCCCCTCATGTGAAAGGACTTAGCCGGGTATTTTCAGTGTGTGAAGCAAAGGGCAGAGCAACGTTTACAGCGTTTAGAGCAGTTGATGTTAAAATAGTAACTTACTGACGTCCTTACCTTTAGTTTAAGGTAGATCTGTAGTCTGGAAGCCGACCTGAACCATTCAGAGCCCACAAACGTCTGGAGTCTCTCTGTTTGGAGCTGATTCTGCTCCAGCAAAGATCTGATGGGCCAATCAGATCGCATGGGGGTGGGGCTTAATGTGGTGATGTGTGCCGTGGAGATTAATGTGTTTACATGGCTCTGATTGGTTGGAGAAGATTCTACAGTTGTGCACATTATACAATCCATAAAAATAACACACATTTGTAAGACAGCGTGTCGCCTTCAGACTAAATGTAAATGTTTAAATGATGAACAAAGCACAGTCAGTTTAATGTTGATGTCGTTGGTTCAATCCCAGGTCTTCATCACTGGAAGTTAAACCTCAACAGCAGAGGTAACCAAACGTCTCACATGAAGAATCAATGTCATCATCATGAATGTGGAATTAAAAAGTTCATTCTCTGAAGATGAATACCTCTCTTAATCATCTTAAAGATTGATCGTGATTTATTCAGATTTAATTTAAAATGTGATGATTAAAAACACTTCTTTTTGTTTGGCTTCAGGGTTAGAGCGACGTTTTGTGTTTGAATAGAAAGAAAGACGATTGTTTATTGGATCGGTCACTGGCTGGGTCAGCTGCTGTCATGATTAATGGCTCTGTCCTTTACCAATATCAATATTAAATCGACCTGTAATGTAATCATCATCATTTGTCCCCGTTTGAACTGTTTTACTGACAAATGCAATGCAAACGTTCATACACTGATTATAAGCTGCATGCTAATTGCTGTTAGCGTTATACGTCAACCTGTGATTCAACTGTAATCTCATCATGTGTCTGTGGTACAGAATCAGTGTCTGCTCTGATGTTACATTAAATATTTAAACTTTAAAAGATCATCTGTTGTGTTAGCATTAGCCTTAGAAGCTAGTTCAGTGCATGGGTTTTACCTCTATCTACATGCTAATACTGTTAGCAAAGTCGACAGTTACATTCATACATTAGCATAACGGTTAGCTGTAACCTTCCCATCTTACTGCAACCGAGCAAAGGAGAACCATCCATCGTAAAGAGGTCTCATCTGATTGGCTACCCAGAGGGAGCTACCTGATTGGTCCGTGTTTTAACCCTTGTTATTTCCTAAACTGATTTCCCAGCTAAACTGGTGGACTAGCTCTTTACTCCTCTGACATTGAGTCACTTGTTGGTTAAATACATCCTGTCCTGTTAACATCAGCTGTTGTAATGTCTGTTGGGTAACGACCAAAGGAAGGAGATGAAAAATACAAGTGGTTGAAAGGAAAAGTTTGGTTTCATGTTGAATCATTGTGGTTTCTGTGTTTCCACAACCCACGAGCTAAAGGGCCTGACTGGTTCCACCTTACATGTTCTAGTAGATGTCCATTCAGACCTTTCCTTTATCCACTGACTCTTATTCTCCTGAGTGTTTCAGTGTCTGATCACACTCACCTGATTGAGTTGGTTTGCTAAGAGAAGCAGCCTTTGTGTTTTCCACGTTCCATCCTTGATTTCATTAGGTTTAATGTGTCTTTATTAGCTCTCTGACTTACACAAGGATCCAGTTTCCTCTCTGTGGCAACCTCCCTGATGAAATGACACAACATGCTGTAGATACGCTGGTTGTGTAACAGTGGTGAAAGCTTCTGTTGTTCTCAGCATAGTTTAGATTTCTCTTTGTGACAAGGTGTCAGTGCTTCTCTGTGTGTCGTCCTGTTGTTCCTTCTTCTAACAGTGACGACACGCTAACGACTTCAGTTACCAGCAATAAAAGCTGAGGTGATGTCACCTCACGGCAAAAAGTTAGCTGAGAGGCTAGGAGGGGCTACTGTTAGCTGAGAGGCTAGGAGGGGCTACTGTTAGCCGAGAGGCTAGGAGGGGCTACTGTTAGCCGAGAGGCTAGGAGGGGCTACTGTTAGCCGAGAGGCTAGGAGGGGCTACTGTTAGCCGAGAGGCTAGGAGGGGCTACTGTTAGCCGAGAGGCTAGGAGGGGCTACTGTTAGCCGAGAGGCTAGGAGGGGCTACTGTTAGCCGAGAGGCTAGGAGGGGCTACTGTTAGCCGAGAGGCTAGGAGGGGCTACTGTTAGCTGAGAGGCTAGGAGGGGCTACTGTTAGCTGAGAGGCTAGGAGGGGCTACTGTTAGCTGAGAGGCTAGGAGGGGCTGTTGTACCGATCTGATTCTAGATTATCATGTTGGTATATCTGGTTCTGGTTCTGGTTCTGGTCTGGTTCTCTGAGTTGACCGACCAAGAAGAAAAACCTTGTCACCGACTTTTTCCGGCACCAGTTCAACAACCTACCGTCAGAGTCGGCCTCGTGTCGTGGATGTTCAGGCCGTTATCTCTAAACCACTAAACAATAATCAGTTCCTGTGATCAGAGGTGAACTCCTCTCCTCCCTCCTTTATCTCTCTCCACAGTCGACGTCTGTTACGTCATTTCTGTCGATTCTTCTCTCTGACCAGTAGAAACCTTGAACCTTTAGAACGTGTTGACTAAGTCATTCAGACATGCTGCATTTCTTTGAATGCTTGGCTGTTTCTTTCTCCTCAGATGAGGTTTCATTCAGATTCAACCCCTCCTCTCCTCCTCCCTCCTGGGCTTCTGTTTGGTTTAATTAAGATGTGCTTGTCAAGTCCTTTGAGGTT
This sequence comes from Planiliza haematocheilus, assembly GCA_005024645.1. NCBI lineage: Eukaryota > Metazoa > Chordata > Actinopteri > Mugiliformes > Mugilidae > Planiliza > Planiliza haematocheilus. The sequence goes on along the minus strand of SRSE01001268.1, from coordinate 102,767 downwards.
TAACGCTCTGATTTCTGTCTCCTCTACCTTTGGTCTTTTCCTTCTGGGCTTAAATAATCTGACTTTCTGCTGCTTTCTCTGGTTTCCTCCACAGATGTACCTTCTCCTTCTAAAGCTCAGCCTCATCCTCTGATGCAATTCCCTACAGGCAAGTCCTCTCTGCTCGCCGTGTTTCCCTGTCTCCATCGTTCATCGTCTTTCTCCACTTCCTTGAGTTCACTCCTCCCTCCGTTTGTCGCCTAATTTAAGTTCACTGCATGTTTGATGACTGCTGTAGACCTTTACCCAGGATGCCTGTGGGGTTACTTAAATCTCTAACGTTGAGTTTGCCATCGCTTGTGTTGCATCGTTGCTCATGTGTGATTGTTGTAGAGTAGACTGACATGAACTTACACAAGTGTTTGTAGTTTAATAATGATTCTTCTCAGCGATTGTTCTGACAGAGTTTGTTAAACACGTTGAAGATGTTCTATGAGAGGAATCATTATCTGTTTGCGTTTGGCACACTGGGCATGGTTTACTGACGCCAGACCTGGGGCAACAAATTATTTATGATTTACACCAACCTGCAGACAAACGCTGCTCGGTCATGACTGGAAGGTAGGACTCACTGTAGTTATTCCAAGAAAAACCATCAGTAAGACTTTAGAAGCAAAACGATTAGCATGCTTAGCTACTATAGGTGAGTTGTGTTTGGTGTGTTGGCTAAGAAGAATTGAAGATGTACCAATAGGTCAAACAATCCAATAATAATACGCCTTTATGAAATAAAACACTACTTTTAGAGCAGATGCCAGAATTATTGTATATTACAGGATAAAACTATAAACTAATAGTAATGTTAGTCCTCAAAGCTAATGCTGCGTTCACACTGACGACAGCAAACTGATGCCCAACACTTGTCGCTATTTGACGTATTATATATCAGAGTAGAGTTTTCTTTGGTTCATTGACGCATCAACCAATCAAACCAATCGAACATCAGTTCAGACTTTCCTGGAAGACATGGTCCAAGGGTCCGACCCGCTTCCAGGTAGACATTACTTTTGTACCTTTGTTGCCAGTAGTGTGGACTCAACATTAGACAACCTCTAATTCCTTTCAAATCATAAAATATCATTCAGAAAGTTAAGGCATTTGAATATGCAGAACTGAGTACTTCCTAAAAGCAGCCACAGCCAACTCCCAGCAGCATTTGTCTGGTCCTGATAATGTTGTCGGTAACTTACCCAGGTATGGTGAGCACTGTAAGGAATGGAGTATGTCTTTGATATGTGCTGTATTGCGTTCTCCCTCCTCCCTCTCTATATTCAAGCACTTGGGCAGAGGGGTGATTCCCCTGCTCCCATCTCCCCCCTCTCCCCTCTCCACTCCCCCGACTCTCTGGAGGAGCTCTCTCTGACTGAGAGTCCCAACCAGCCCCCTACCACCGGATCTTCTGCACCCTTGGGCTCCTTCTCCACCGAACCCCCGACTACTCTTTCCAAGGATGTGCCCAGAGAGGGTGACTCCGGATCGGGTCGTAGTAAGAATGAGGAAGACCTCCTAGATCCGTTAGCTGGCCCTTACCTGAGTTTAGAGAAAGACCCAGGGCCCCATAATCCGTGTGAAGACAGCGGCGTTTCCTTCTCACCCGACGAGAAGCTCGTTAGCTCAGACAGGTCCTCCACCGGGCCCTCTCCTGTCAATCCCCAGGTGATGGTCCTTGAGTCTGACCTTGCCTCCTCTAACCCAACAGAGCACTGGGATTCACCATTCCTAACATCTCAAGACAACTCCAAGGCCTCCATGGATTCCTTCCAAAAGGACACGGCCTCCATTAGCTCCTCCAGGTTTGAGGCAAACCTTCAGGGCAACCAGTCTGATGAAGACGGTGACTTGATGTACGAGGTGAAGAAGAACAATAACCCGTTTGAGGGCTACTCTCCTCTGGCGGACAGCGGCTATTCCCATTTTGGAGAAGCAAAGTCCGATAGCAGGGCGTCCAAAATGTCAGAGAGCCCAACTCCAGATCTGGTCCAGTACGGACAGACTGGGGAATCCCAGGATAGCCCGCCATCTTTCTTGGATGAGGCGAAAACATTTGAGACCAGCAAGATGGCGTCTGACTCTCAAATGCAGTCAATGAGCCAGTTTTCACCTGGTCTCAAAGATGATGATGATGAAGAAGAAGAAGAAGAGGAGGAGGATTCTGCACTGCCGCCGTCGCTTCCAGACATCCTGAAGTCTTCCCCTCTGAACCCAGAAAAAATTGACTCTGGGTCCTCTGAGGGAACTCCGGAGGAGCAGAGCCCCATCCTTGAACGGCGGATGATGGAGTCTCCCAACCCTCCCATCAATCTGTCTGCTAACAACCCGTTTGCTACTGATGCTAAAGTGTCTCTGCTGAAGGAGATGGCTGAGGAGCTGGAGGTGAGAGCTGCAGACAAGGCAAAAGTGGAAGATGACAACGGCTTCGGCGCCTTCGATCTGGTTAAGGAGGCCGAGGAAACGACCCCAATGAAGGTCAAAGAAGAGGAACCGGTGAAAATCGAGCAGAAAGATTGGTTCTCAAGCCACGAATCTCCCAAAATGCCCGAAAAGTTTGAGCCACTCGACTTCCAGAACAAAAAGACGTTTGAGGATTCGGATTCAGAGTCGCCGACTGCAGATTCGCTGTCTCCGGTCCTGGAAGCCATGGCCAAGAATCCCGCCAGCTTCCAGGTGGAGATGGAGAAGAAGGACCTGAAGATGGAAGTGGAGGAGGAGCCAGAAGTAGCCGAAGAGGTCTCTGAGCATGAAGTGTCCTCTGAGGAGTTTGAGTTCATTGAAAGACCACCCAAGGGTGTTATTGACGAGTTCCTTGAAGCCCTGGATACTTCCAAGTTCGCCTCCTCCAAGCCCCCAGAGCTACCCATGGATGACGACCTGAGCTTTGGGCTGAAGGACGTGGCGCCAACAAAAATATCCCCAGAGGTTGAAGAAGAGCCTCCAAGCCAGAGCTCCTACCTCCTCCTCACCCAGGCCTCCCCCCAGAAGAGCAAGGCTGAGCTGGAGAAACTCGACATCCAGCAGCCTCCACCCAAGCTCCCGTCACCCATTCCCCGGTCTGCAAACCAGAGGAGGCGGTCGCTAAGAAGAGCGTCTTTAAGATGCCAAACCTGAACATAAGAGCAGGTAAAATAAACTGGCATGGAAACCATCCCCCACCTCATCCTCCTCAGTTTTCACTTCCATCTTCAATCATTTCCATCTTTTGTCCTCAAGTCGTTTTCTTTCAGCCAACCAATCAACCAGTGTTCATTTATATCCCATCACTCTCCTCAGTCACTGACCTCTTTCCTGCATCGTCCCTTTTTGTTTTCTTTGCATTTCGTTGAACATTAACATTGAAGCATTTTGTCTGGTTTAACTCGTGTTTGTTGTTTTTGCTGCATTTTGTGCATTTCCGTCACCCCTGCTCATTTTATTTTAACATGTGTTAACATGTGATTCTCCTTTTAAACGTCCTGTGAGCCACTGAGCTTTGGATTCAGATTACCTTACGCTCTGGTTTTAGCTTCTGTCTGCACAGGAAATAACTTGAGATGCAAATCTGAAACCCAGCACCAGTTAAATACCGTCAGTCGTAGCAGCCCCGCCTTGTTACTGAACGTACTGATCCAATATGTTATCTCTACCACAGCCGTCATGTATGGTTGCATCAGATTACATAAACCAAGGCTTAAATATCAAGAATCATTTAGTGGTAACCTCAGCGCCCAGGCACTTTAGAGGCCATTCATCTCCAGCTTATTTCCTCTTTGGTTATTGCAAGTCTACGTTTTACTAGTGATGACTATTTTTACTACTACAGACATAAATGCATAGGGTTATGTGTTTTTACATAAAGCAGTGAAAAGATCTCAACATGTGTTATTTATTATAAAGAAAAGAATATTTTCAATATATCAGGCTTAGAAACTTAGATTTAAAGTTGGTTTTAACTCTGTTACAATTGATTTGATACAGAAACTGTATAAAATAATAATTGTGTGTAATGACAGAATATAAACTTTACCTGCCAAAGAACAAAAAACAATGAACTTTTACTTATGAAAATAAATCGTTTTCCAGTGAATCCCACAGCGTGTCCCACTGAAATGATTCCTGACGACTACCAGTAGTTTACAGTAGTTTTCTAATGCATACTCACTAGGACCCATCATTCTGAGCACAGCATATTTGCCTTTTTGTAATTGGTGGATTCAGCTGTGATGTTTGAATCGAGGCGTCAGTCTCCCAAACTGAGCAGTCTGTTCCCAAAACAACAGATTAACTTCAGTTCCTGGATGTTTTTCCTTCATTTAGTAAATATATGGACGTCTGACAGATTCCCGTAACAAAGCTAGAACCCAGAACCACCTGGTTTCTATTTAACATAAATGTGTTTTTACTTGTTTCACCCCCAGCCTCTAAAACCTTCTGTTAAATCTCCCTGCTACACTTTATGAACGTCAGACATGGAGCAGGTTGTGGTCAGATGTTATTGTTTTCTACGTCCAGCTGATTCATTTTAGTCTGAGAATGAGGCCTTGAGGTTAATGGATGACTCAGTTAATAAATGAACTCTCAGAGCAGCGTGTCCAGGACAGACACAGACTGTAGAATTAGAGCAGTGGGACCTCCTGTTAATTAAAGCCTCCTCCTCCTCCTCCTCCTCCTCCTCCTCCTCCTCCTGTCTGCATTGCGACACTGGCAGCCCCACAAAGGGTTCTCCGACCCAGAAACCACTCAGCAAATGTTCCTCATTATGCAACTGGAGGTGCAGCTCCACCGTCTGAGCATAAATATTCACACAGGGAGCACGGCTCGCTGTCTGACTTTCTTTACCTTATGTTTCATTTCACTTCTAAGAATTAAAGCTCCATTATAAAGTAAAGAAGTGCACTGTAAAATGCTCCCTCCAGTTAAAGCTGACAATCTTTATTTTAACTTAAAAACAATAATGATCATGTTTTCCTGTGCTTAGATTAATATATCTACAGATGGAGCCGTATGTTTATACAGCAGCCTTACGACTGCAATCTGTCACCTCACCACTAGGTGTCATTAAAACTAAACAGTGGACCTTTTAAAATTATTATTTGAACTTTATCTATTACACTTTTTTACATGAGGCCTGAATACTGGAAATTACTCACTAAATTAAAAGTGCAACTTATATTTATTTAACTGGAAAAAAAGATTTAAAAACATTGAATATAAATGAATAAATGTGACATTACATTTATACCTTATAAACTAGATAAACTACACATTAAAATCAGCTGTTAAATAAATAAATCCACACATGGACTGGATGTTTATTATCTTAGAAACTATGTGACTTCCAAAAGGTTTAATAAATAACTTTAGTCCCGTCCTGAAAACTCTGATTAAAGGACGTGTGCTTTTAAAAAGCTTTAATTTTGCAGAGAAACGCTCCAGAAAAGCTCCAGGCTACTTGTCCTCTGCAAATATTGACCATGGTTGTTTCACGTCGCCGTTGATCTGACTGTTCCAGCAGCAGTTACTGTGACTCAGGTGAAAGGTCACGTCAGAGCCGCTCAAACTCACTCATCCATCTTTAGGTCGTTTCAGAGTTCAGTTTTTTTAAAACGGAAGAAGAAGCATTTATTCTAAAGAGACAGGCGCCATCTAGTGGATAAAGTCTGGAAGCGTCTCCTCCTCCTGCAACTACAGCAACAAATACCTGAATTATTCTATGTTGATTTCACTGCTCAGAAAGAAGTTAGTCCAGATTTAACCCAGAGATTATTTTATGTTTGTAGCCTTAAACTCCTGGTTCTGTGGTTTTAGGAGGTTCATGAATAATCTGAATAATCTGAATAATCTGACCTCAGGATTTAGTTTGTGGACGTGAGAATGATTTAGTCTGAAGATTTCTCTGGAACCAGAATCATTCGTCTGCCTCCTCAGCAGATTTAAGATGAGAGGAGGAAGAGGAGGAGGGATGACAAAGCAGGGTGAGATGAAGAAGGGGTGAGGGAGAAAGGGGGGTGAGGAGGAGGAGGAGCTGGTTCTGCGTCAGAGCGTTGGCAGCAGACGGTCAGCTGACAGCAGGACGGACTTCATTTGCTCTCTGCAGTGAACAGAGGAAGCTTTACTCCTCTTCCTCCTCCTCTTCCTCCTGCTCCTCCTCCTGCAGTATCACTCTCTCCTGACTCTGTCTCTGTCTCTGCTGGGTGTCTCCTGGTGGAATGAGCTGATCGGACGGCATGGACAACATCAGTGTGGACAAACAGGAGTCGGCTGTGAAGCCCTTGAGAGAGCAGGGTACATCTGATCAGTAAATCTGCTTTATTTGGTTTGATGTTCGTGATTTAAACCGTCTCTTCTGAACATTTAGAGTCGTCGGGTTTCTGTTCATGTGTCTCTGACATGGAGGAACTTTGGACGATCAGCTGGTCGGTCACTGTGACCAAAGGTAGACGGGGAGGAGGGGGAGGAGGGGGAGGAGGGGAGGTTATCTGGAGGGTTAATGATTGGTTCATGATGTTTGGAAGCTTCCTGCACAGACTCAGCTCTGCATCTCATTGGTTTATTAGCTGATCAGTGTTCATGTTGGAGACATTCGTCTCTAGTTTCTACTGGATTCACGGAGCTGAACTCTTTACTTCCTCCTTTTCTTCCTTTCATTGGTTTGTTCCGTCTTTCATTACGTCTTTGTTCTTCTTTCTGTTTCATTCATCCTTCCTTCCATCCTTTGCTTCTAATGTTCCTTTTCTTTCATTTCTCTCATTGATGTTTTGTTTCATTCCTTTCTTCACCGTTAGCATGTGGTCATGATGCTAACATGCTAACAGTCAGTGTTGCAGCAGATCATCTTAATCATGAATCTCGTCTCTAAAATGAAATGAACACAGAGATGAATAGTTTATATTCTCATTTAAGAAGCTGTATTCTGGACAGCATCTTTCCCATCATGCACTGGGGCAGCTTGTAGTTCCTTTTATGGGTTTTGGAGTCGAGCAGATTTCTGATGTGGATCTTTGATCTTTTCTGCTGGTATCTCTGGACCCACCTGTCCCTTTACAGCCAGGTTGTGTAACACTCCTCTTCCTCCTCCTCCTCCTCAGACACTCATGTCTTCATCACAGATGCCCTTTCACACTCCTTCATGTCTGTCTGGCTCGGGTTGAACTTTGAACATTATGTGGTCAGAATCAGTTTCATAGATTATTTATTGTCTTTACTCGTTCATTAAATAATAATGAACATATTTAAGTTGTTGTTTTCTTTGTCGGATCATTTTCGTCTGAATTGTGACTTTTTCTCAGAAAACAAAGTCACACTTCCTTCCTTTATTTTACGTCATCTGTTTAACATTGTCGTATCTTCAGTGTAGTTGCAGTAACTGGTTCATTGAGCAGCTTTTACCTGTTCAGGTGAATCCGTTGTGTCTCACTGCTGCCTCTGAGTTTATGTTGATAAATGAACTAAATCCTCTCACTTCAATCCGTTAAGGGAAACAGTATTTAGTAAATTAAACTCTGATTTTAAGTTCTATTTAAATACTTCTCTACATCGGAGCCTTTCTCTTTGTTTTATTTGTGGATAAAAACGGTTGAATCATAGTTTAAATAGATGAACAGGATCAGAATGTGTAGCTTTCAGTTCAAACGGCTAGAGGGCCGAGCTGCGCATGCGCGGCTCTCTCTCCCTACTGCCTGTCAGTGTCTCTCTCCCACTCTCTCTCCTCTCGTGGGCCGAGCTGCTGCATGCTTAGCGGAGGTTCAAGATGGA
>SRSE01001268.1:0-90000 GCA_005024645.1 Planiliza haematocheilus | reverse complement strand
CGCCATGTGGTCACAGCGCCGCCATGTGGTCACAGCGCCGCCACGTGGTCACAGCGCCGCCACGTGGTCACAGCTGCATCAGCGCCGCCATGTGGTCACAGCGCCGCCACATGGTCACAGCTGGATCAGAACCATCAACAGCTGCTTGTTGGTTTAGGAACAAGATGAAAAGACTCACATGATGAGATCTGATTTATTTAGCGTGATGAACGTTTCTCTGAAGCTCTGGTTTCATGTCGCCAAAGACTGGACTGACGAGTGGCGGCCATTTTGGCTCAGGGCTGATTTTAATGTTTCATAGTTAATCAGGTTTTATTTTAACTCTGGTTTTAATCATTTTAATTTATAAAAACAAAATTTGTTCAATTTTCTGTTTTATTCTTTTGACAATTTATTAACTAATAAATGATTTTAAGAGTGAACATTAATTGGACGAGACAATAAAGACAAAGCTGATTGGAGGTTTAGTCTCTGGTGTACCTAATGAAGTGGCCGCTTCCTGTTCTTTCAGTTCGCCGTGTTGATGTGGATCCTGACCTACGTCGGTGCCTTTTTCAACGGCCTCACTCTTATTATTCTGGGTGAGTTATATTTCCCATCATGCACTGCAGCTTTAAATGAAAGTCAGTTTATAAGTCACATGATGATCAACTCTTCTTCTTCTTCTTCTTCAGGTCTGATCGGAGCGTTCTGCTGCCCGATTGTCTACGAGAAACACCAGGTATGACCCCTCTTTACCCACAATGCACCTCTGCGTCCTCCATAGACGATCATCAGTATAAAAGCAAACAGGACGTCGTCTCGTGTTCGTTTCTTTAAAGCATGAAGCCAAACAGAAACGGATAAAAACAGTGATTTTATCTCAGCAGAAAAACTTTGAAATCAATAAAAGCTCAGGGATAAACAATAAAAGCCTTTTGAAATATAAAAACAAACCCAGAGAAATAAAGATCTTAAACTTCCGTGTCTTCATTCTGTGTTTTCAGGCTCAGATCGATCACTACGTGGCTCTGGTCAACAACCAGATCAAAGACGTCGTTGGAAAGTAAGTCGATGGTTTCATTAGACGTTAATAGAGTCCAGTAGAATCACGTCTGATTATTGGTTTGATTCATTCAGGATCACGAAATGATCCTTTAGCACAGCACACGTAGCTGGAGCTAATACTGAGCTAACAAATATAACTGGTATAGTTTTATCTTTAGAGTCTATGAACCACATGGTGACTGGACTGGTCTGAGCCCTGTGTCTCCATCTGGTGGTCTAAGGGTGGTACTACACATAATAAACAGTTAGCTTAGCATTGCTTAGCATGCCTTAGTGGGTAGTTCATGTGTGATGTGTCTTATGATCACTGTGGTAGAATGTGATGATAAATAAAATGGTTTCCTGTGTGTTTCAGGGTCCAGGCGAAGGTTCCCGGCATGAAGCGTAAAACTGAGTGAAGCAACAGAAAGTTAGAGTTTGGATTCAGGACGTCCTGAGCTGGATGGGGAGGGGGAGGGGGAGGGGGGGTTTGAAGGAAGGCTGGAGGAGGAAGAGGAGGGGTGTGGCGTGGACGCAGCCTTTCTAACTGTATTTGTCAAGATAATAAAACCTTTTTTTCAGTTCAGATTCCTTTACACGTTCATTTGTGTGTTTTCTGAGCCGACAATGACGTCAGCTCAGATTTGTTTTAACGTGGAGCTGACCCCCCCCCCCCCCAAAAAAAACCCCGGGGCATTCTGGGAGGTCAGAGCTCCTCCAGCCGGGGGCGAGGGGTTTTAGTTTTTTTGATTTTTATCGTCGAGCGGAGCTGAAGTTATTTTTTTTTTGTATGAATCTTTTCTGAGTTTCGTGGTTTTCCTGTCGTGTCCCTGAAGCTTCGAGCTCGTTTGCTGGTTTTTGCCTCGATGTGACGAACGACGAATTAACGAACGACGTCTTTGACTCCTGAGGCAGCGGGATGGGGGGCTGGGGGGGGGGGGGGGGGGGGGGGGGGGGGGGGTGTTCTACCGTTTCAAATCTTCATCGCTTCTGAGTAATTAGCTTAGAAACTTGTAGAAAAACCTTGGGCAGACAATTAACACACCTTCATCACATGAAGTCGTTATTTCCATCGTCGTCATCGCTGTAGTGAAACTCTGGACGAACACGTTTACATTCATCCACCGGAAAATAAATATTTAAAAAGACAAAAAAACAAGTTAAATAACCATGATGTCTGTGGAGCCGATATATCTTAATAAAGTTACAGGTTGACGTGACTTTCTGGGAAACCTTGGAGCATTTGTTTGTTATGCAAGTATAATTGTGAATGATAAACTTCATACTTCAATTGTGACGATAAAAAGCTTCCAGCCGGGAGCCGTGTTTGTGGAATGCATTGTGAGATGTAAACAATTATCAATAAAGCTTCTAGACGAAGACAAAGACCTGCCTCCTCCTCTGTCCTGTTAGATCTTTATATTAGCTACCGTTAGCTTCTGTTAGCTCCTTATATTAGCTCCTGTTAGCTACCGTTAGCGTCTGTTAGCTCCTTATATTAGCTCCTGTTAGCTACCGTTAGCGTCTGTTAGCTCCTTATATTAGCTCCTGTTAGCTACCGTTAGCGTCTGTTAGCTCCTGTTAGCTACCGTTAGCGTCTGTTAGCTCCTTATATTAGCTCCTGTTAGCTACCGTTAGCTTCTGATAGCTCCTTATATTAGCTCCTGTTAGCTACCGTTAGCGTCTGTTAGGTCTTTATATATATATATATATATATATATATATATATATATATATATATATTATCTGCTTTTATTAGCGTTCATTAGCACATTTTAGCCTCTGTTATCTCCAGTCGGCGTATATCAGCTAAAATTATTATCTTTAGTATTTATCAGATGTCCATCTTGTGTGATCTTCTTTAGCTTCTGGTATCTGCTTTTAGCTTTTATTAGCACGTTTTAGCTTATATTGGCTCATGTTATCTTAAGCTGCTATTAGTTAATGTCCATGTGATATTTAGCTTCTGGTATCTGCTTTTAGCTTGGCTTACATTAGCTCATTTTAGCTTCTGTTAGCTCCAGTCGGCGTATATCAGCTTATATTATTAGGTTTAGTATTTATCAGTTCATGTTAGCTTCTATTTTAGCCTATTTTAGCTCCTGTTGCTCTAACTCCTCACCTCTGTCGTCAGAATGAGACAAGTTAAATCCAGGACTGAACAAAATGATTTAAAGATTTAAATTAATTCAGAGAAAATAAATAATCGTTAAAATTCAGGTGAGTTTTTTCTCTGTCGACATTTTTTTCTTCTGTCTTCAGATCCACGAACATGAACATGAAGACTGAGTCAGCTTCTTATTCACAAACATAAAATAATTCTATGTGATTAAATATTTAAAAGTTTAAATATTTGTAATGAATAAAAGGTTAAAGGTTAGTGTCAGTGAATCTTTTGACAAATAAATCAATAAATTGGTTTTTAAGGTTTTTCTGGTTGAAGTTAAGAATGTCTGGTTTAATTTGACATTAAATCTTAATTGATTTAAATCCTGATATAAACAAACAAACGAGTCAAATCAACATTTCTGATTTTAGAAAGTAAAGCTGAGCATTAGTGTACCTAATGAAGTGGCCAGGGAGGCACATAAATAATAATAATAAAAAGGAATATTTGATTTATTTTTTTGTTCTAAAATGAAATTAGTTTCACTAAATACATCGTTTGAAGAAAAATCTAAATGTCTTGTCTGTTCTTTCATATTTCAGACGTCAAAGGTAAAAGTGAGGAAATCAAGTAAAATGTTGATGGTGTGATGAGAAATAATTAAATCTGTTTTTACTTTAATCATTTACAGTTGTATTAATGTTTATATCCGGAGTTAAAATCCAGATCTTCGTGAAACAAATAAGTTTCATTTAAATGAGGTTTTATTTTCTTCTTCTTCAGTTTCGTGCCAACTTTGTGTTTAGATCCACTTCCTGTTTCCATGGTTCATCTGGTAAATCCTGATCAAGGAGCAGCGCCGCTAAAGTGAAGCTAAAGCAACTAGAGCTCCCCCTGGTGTCTGGAGGCAGTATAGGTCATAAGCTCCTCCCCCTCCATGTTAGTGGGCGGGGCTTTTTCTAATGACCGTGGTAAAACTGTCAATGAATCAATGAATCAGATTTCTAGTGTAAACTTTATTTCTTCTTCTTCTGGACACAAACAAACAAACAAACAAACTCTTCACAGTTAAAACATCGTCACAGCGTCAACAACATCAGTACCATCACCATGCTTTGGATGTTTCAAAATAAAAGCAGCAGCAAAGAGAAACGTTTCTTCTTCTTCATGGGTGAACATTCAGAGTAGCACCAGAAAACACAAAGAAACGAAGAAGGCACTTTAGTCTGGATCAGCTCCGTGTGGACGCTGCTCCGTCTCCACAGGTTTGATCTCTGAGCTCATAAATCAGTGACGATCAGAGCTGAAAGAAAACCGGAAGCAGCTGGATCCAGATTCAAACAAAGTGAAGAACGACAGGAATGTTTTTATTCTGCTTTCTAATTAGATTGAGGAGCTGATGGTGCGTTCAGGGTCACGTACAACTCTAAACAGACTAAACGTTAACGTGGACGTGTCCTCGGCCGTCTGACCCCTGCAGGACGCCGTAGTGGATCTGTAAACATCAGCTGACGCAGCGGTCGGAGTCTGCTTCCTGTTGGTCGCGGGTTCGAGTCCCTGTGGTGCTGTTAAGGCTTTAGATCCCAGTGATCACAGACACCGCCACACGAACACGCTGCAACAAACAGGAAGTGACTGTTGTTAGAGTCTGTGCTAACGCTAGCTAACTCTCTGTTTATCATTAGACGTCTGCTCAGTCTATTCTGATAAAACCTTTTCATAATAGTTTTAGCGCCTCTGTTTAAAACGTTCTGTCCTCATGTGTCCCATTGACTCATTATAAACACATTTATTAACATTCATTCTGTAGCATTAAGGTTTAATATATGAGATAAATGGTCACATTTGTTTTTAGGGCCCATGTTTTTATTCTCTTTAAAGTGATATATATATATAATAAATGTTACGCATACGTGGTTTTACTATTGAAAACTAAAACATCTCATAAATAAACCCTGATGTTACAGAATGATTGTTAATAAATGTGTTAAAAATAATCAGGTCAATATTTAATCATCTTTGACTCAGACTCCAACATCAGACTAAAGAAATAAAAATACAGCAAAGTGACATTTAAAGAGTTAATGTTAGAGATAAACTAAATGTTCAGTGATGATAAAACCAACCACGGCTCAGACTGATGATGGATCACATGAGACAAACGTTCATCACTTTTTATTGTGACGTGTCCTCAGCTTCAGGTCAGAGACCAGTGGTCATAATGTTGTGGCTGATGGTTGTATGTAATAATGTGTCCTGACATGTGTCTCTACCTGCAGTCGTCTCGTCCTGTGCTGATCACGTATTTGTCTTCGTGGGAGAATCTGATGTTGGTGACGTGAGCAGAGTGTCCGAGGTAGCGCTTGTGTTTGGCCTGAGGGACAACAGAGGACAATAGAGGACAAAGGAGGACAAAGGAGGACAACAGAGGACAACAGAGGACAACAGAGGACAAAGGAGGACAAAGGAGGACAACAGAGGACAACAGAGGACAAAGGAGGACAAAGGAGGACAACAGAGGACAAAGGAGGACAACAGAGGACAAAGGAGGACAACAGAGGACAACAGAGGACAAAGGAGGACAACAGAAGTCAACGTCAGCTCAATATCTCATCATCTCAGCGTCTCATTGTCTCATTGTCTAACGTCTCATTGTCTCATGTCTCATGTCTCATGTCTCAGCGTCTCATTGTCTAATGTCTCACAGTCTCATGTCTCATGTCTCATGTCTCACACTCACAAACTTCTCTGTGCAGGGGAAGTCAAACAGTTTGACCAATCCGAAGTCGTCTCCGGTGACGATGTTGAGGCCGGCGTGAGAAACGCACGCACAGTTCACGTCGGCTTTATCGGCGCTTCGCGGCCAGATGCCCAGGACCTCGTCTCCCAGGACACTGGAGGGGACACGGAGGGACAGGAAGTGTTTGGATTCATGACTGGAGCTACTCGTCATCAGAAGCAGAGCGTCTGTTACCTGGTCCACGTTGCCCAGGTGATCCTGTCGATGGCGGCCTGGTCACTGAGCAGCCTCCCTGAAGGAACCTCAAACACCTGCCGCTGGTAGCAACCTGTGGACACCTGAACACTGGACTGTCAGTAAGTGAGACAATATTACATATCAGAGAGGAGCTGCTCCGCGTGTCTGTCACCTGGATGTAGCCGCCGTCAGCAGAGAAGTCCAGCTGCAGGATGAGCGCTGGGATGTCGCTGCAGTAAACCAGCCGGTTCAGACTCGGTCCTCCGCTCACGTCGTACACGTCCACCGTGTTCTCCACGGACCCGACCGCCAGCATCCGCCGGTCTGGACTGAACCTGAACCCAAACACAGGGACCGTCCCCTCAGACGCTTATGCTTCACCATTTAAACATTAGCCGCTATGTCTTTAGCTGCTCCTCTCCTACCGGATGTCCTGGACGGCGGCGCTGCGATCTCGTTTCTTCGCCCAAATCTTAAGCGAGTTGGCGAGGAGGAGGAGGAACTCGCCGTTCCTCATCCCGACTGCTAGCATCTCTCCGTCGGCGCTGTAGCTAACGCAGCGAGCGGCGTGACCGACGCTAACTTTGTTCAGGAGTTTCTGAGAAGAAAACGACCACGACGCTGTTAGCTAGGAGGCTAGGAAGAGCTACTGTTAGCTAGGAGGCTAGGAATAGCTACTGTTAGTTAGGATGATAAGAAGAGCTACTGTTAGCTAGGAGGCTAGGAAGAGCTACTGTTAGCTAGGAGGCTAGGAAGAGCTACTGTTAGCTAGAATGCCACAAAAAGCCACTGTTAGCAAAGAGGCTAGAAAGAGCTAGAGTTAGCTAGAGTTAGCTAGAGTTAGCTAGAATGCAGGGAGGGTCTACTGTTAGCTAGGAGGCTAGGATGAGTTGCCATGGCATTGTGACGCTGCTAGCTGTAGCTAGCCGCGGCGTAGAGATGTTTTGGGGGCGGTACCTTGTCGCTGAGGTCCCACAGGCGGATGGTGGCGTCGTCGCTAGCCGTGATGCAGAGCTCTTTACCAGGATGAGCGCTCAGACCCCAGATTCCTCCACGACCGTGACTGTCCAGCAGCAGGTTGGACGCCGCGTTCTTCTCCCCGACCTCGATGATCTCACCGTCCTTCGTCCCCACCAGGATCTTACCCTGAGGAAGAGGAGGGGCGGAGGATGAAGAGGAGGAGGAGGAGGAGGAGGAGGATGAAGAGGAGGAGGAGGGGGAGGAGGAGGAGGAGGAGGAGGAGGATGAAGAGGAAGATGAGGAGGAGGAGGAGGATGAAGAGGAGGAGGATGAAGAGGAGGAGGAGGGGGAGGAGGAGGAGGAGGAGGAGGATGAAGAGGAAGATGAAGAGGAGTGCTCACCTTTCCTCTGCAGACTGATCGGACACACTCCACCTGTTGTCCCGTCTCCAGCTGAAAGGCTCGACAGCGTTTCATCTCCTGGTCCCAGAGCTTCACGGCGCCGCCCTCCTTCGTCCTGATGTCCACGAGGTCAAACAGGAGACACAGAATTAAATAAGACGTTTAACCACAAATAAAACCTGATGATTTATCACAGTAACATCAGTATCATGGTGCGTCACTCACGGCCGCTCTTTGCCCCCGGTCACGATGAGGCCGTCCCTCAGCGTGGTGTACATGGTGAACACCGGCCCAGTGTGAGCCTTCGCCACCACCCTCAGCAGGAAGTGGTCTCTCCACACGTACACGTCTCCGTTAATGGCGCCCGTGAACGTCAAGTTGTTCTGAAAACACACGAACGCAGTAACTCCTCACACCAGCAGGTGGCAGCAGTGTAGAGCATAGTCTGTATATAAACATGGACACCACGTCTCCTCTTCTTCTTTATGAGGTGGTTGGCATGGCAACTGGCAGCTGCCATGATGTCACATCCTGTTTCTATAGCGTCAAATAACGAAACTTACCCGAAACATACTAACAACATAAAATAACAGAAACCATCCTTGAAAATAATTATTTGACGTGTATTTTAGTGTTTTAGTTTGACACAAGCCCCGCCCACTGACATGGAGGGGGTGGAGCTTATGACCTATACTGCAGCCAGACACCAGGGGGAGCTCTAGTTGATTTGGTTTCATACTGTGTCTATGATCTGGATTCATCATTCAAAACAGGAAACAGGAAGAGCTGCTATTAGCTGTTAGCTGTTAGCTGTTAGCTATTAGCTGTTAGCTGTTAGCTGTTAGCTATTAGCTATTAGCTGTTAGCTAGGAGGCTAATTCACATGTTCAGATATCAAAGAATGAAACTCACAGCCCCGAAGGCGACGGACAGCATGGTCTGCATCCTGCCGTCCTCCACCGTCCCGACCACGCCCTTCTTGTACATGAGCGCTCCTCCAGCTAACGTCCAGAACTTCACGTGTTTGATTCCCACCGACACGAACTGAGAGTCTGAGTCCGGACGGAACTCCACCACGAAGATCCGGTCCGGGTGTCCGGCCTTGCTGCAGACCTTGGATCCTGCAGGGACATGAGGAAGTTCATGGTTCTGAAGCGACAGTGGGCGGAGCTTCACCGTGAACGACCTCTGACCTTCCTGCCAGCGCCACACGGTGATGGTGTGTTCAGGCTCCACCCCCACCGACAGCAGCAGCTTCCCGGTGGCGCTGAAGTTGACGTAGCCGACGCCCTTCGGGTGAGGACAGCGGAGGATGGACAGGGTCTGTTTGCCCATGGCGTCCCAGACGTGGATGGACGGCGTGCTGCCTGCAAGGGGACGACCACGGAGGACGGGAGGAGTTTAATGGACGTCAGCGAGGAACAAGAAGAACAAGTAGGACCAAACAGAGCAGGGACGAGAGGACGAGAGCAGCTGACAAGCTCCCTGAGAACCAGACCAGCGTCCAACCAATCAGAAGAGACACTGTCCTCATAGGCTACAGATCAGCTGATCATCAGGGTCTAACTCATCTAGTGATCACGGGTCAAACGTTTTGACGCTGGTCTCTGGGTCTCAGGGGGTTTGCTGTGATGGGACGACAGAGCGGTTTGTCTTTACCTGGGACTTCAGTGATGTCACCTGGTGACAGCGATGGGGACAAATGAGGCCAGCCAATAAAACGGCACAACGACAGAAACACATGAAAAGCAGCCGTGAGTGTCAGACAACGTCAGAAAGAAAAACATGATCACTGATCTGTGCTGCCAGCGGAGCTGCAGGTGTGGACATGGACGTGTCCTCAGACGTCTCTACACGTCTCCATAAACACCAGACAAACATCAGAGACTAAATGAGCCAATATTACATATCAGAGAGGAGAAGCGTCTCCATCAGTGAGGTTCAGTTCTGATGGTTCTGATGGTTCTCTTTGCTCATGTAGAACGTTCTGGATCTTTACTTTTATTTCCAAATCAAGTTGTTGTTATTTTGGTGAAACATGTCTCAGATTAATTTCTTTGTGTTTGTAATTCATCAGCCTCCTTCAGGTCACGCTGCTGCACCATGAACCTGAATCACAGCCACACAAGACGTCACAGCAAAGAGTCTGTCCCGTCGGTGGAGACAGGTTGGACAGGAAGCAGAGGACAGAGAAGCAGGACTAGTTAGTGTAGAGACATGAGGCGGTGCAGCAGCAGGTCTGGTCGTACCGATCTGTCCCGTGGCGATGACGTTCTTGTATTTGGGATGCTGGTTGACGGTCAGACACAGGATGTCGTCCGTGTGCTCCAGGTAGAAACTCTGAGTTCCTGCAGAACAGAAAGACACCTGAACACATCGCACACAAGCCCAGAGTCAGCCGGCGTGTTGCCGTGGTTACCATTGCTGAGGCTGTGGACGATGGCGGCGGCGGCCGTGTGGTAGACGATGTCGGTGCCGTCGTTGAGGTAGTGCAGGTTGTTACGACAATCAAAGCCTCGGAAACCAAAGACGTGATCCAAGACCAGGTCCTGCAGGGGGACCAGAGACTTCAAATAAGAACCAGATTAAAATAAGAACCAGATTAAAATTAAATAATAATCAGATTAAGGGACACACAGACCTCCACCAGTCTCTTCTTCTTGGACACGTTGTTCTTCTGGAGTTTCTCAGGCTGTGGCGTCGCTCGACTCACTGGAGGCCTGAAGGATCAATCAATCAATCAATCAATCAATCAATCAATCAATCAATCAATCAATCAATCAATCAATCAATCAACCAACCAACCAACCAACCAACCAACCAATCAATCAATCAACCAGTCAATCAATCAATCAATCAATCAACCAATCAATCAATCAACCAACCAACCAATCAATCAATCAATCAATCAATCAATCAATCAATCAATCAATCAATCAACCAATCAACCAATCAGTCAATCAATCAGTCAATCAATCACGTCTCATTTATATCAGTGAGAGACAGACAGACAGTGAGGACAGGTGTTACCTGGATCCCCTGGACAGCAGAGGGACAGAACCAAGGTAGAGAGCTTTAGAAAAGGAAGCTATAACTTGGCTACATGCTAATAAAATGCTAACCATGCTAACCATGCTAACAATGCTAACCATGCTAAACAAGTAAAGTGTTGTTTATGTTCATTTATGATCAGCAGGGAACTTTTTCTGTCAATGAATCTATAAATATATATAAACACACTGATGAGACAGCGTCTGAATCAGCTGGTGGGCCCGTTGTCATGGTGACGGCCTCGTACCTCTCGTCCACAGAAGCCTCCCTGGGCTGTTGGTGAGGTTTGGTTCCTCTCGTGTCTCTGAGGCTGACGGCGTAAATCTTGGTGGTGTAGTCGACCGCCTTCTCACGGGCGACGTCGCTGTCGTAGCCTTTAAAGAGACAGGACGCCGTTAAACTACAGCGGAGACAACGGGACGACGCTCCAGAGACACAGGAAGACCCCACCTCCGTCCTCCTCCACGTCATCGTCCGACTCCTCACTGTCCACCAGCGGACGGGTGTCACGCAACAGGGGCCCCTCCCCCTCCACGCTGACCCCGCCCCCTCGCTCTCTGGCCCAGATCATGAGGGCGGTGTCGGCCCCGCCTACCGTCAGCAGGGCGGAGTCGTCCTGAGCCCAGCGGACGTTGGTCACCTGGGCGCTGTGTCCCACATAGCGTTTGAACCGAGCGTACTGACCCTGGAGGGACGACACAGAAAGCAGCCGTAACATTATGACCACTGACTGGTGACGGGGTCGTAATGTTGTGGCTGATCATTTAAAGCCACGCTGGGCGCCGTACTCTGACAGGGTAGCTGAACAGCTTGAGGAAGCCGAAGTCGTCTCCGGTGGCGAGCAGCGTCCGGTCTCTGGTGAGCGACGCGGCGTTGACGTCCGTTATGTCGCTGTGCGTCGGCCATATTCCCTCACAGCTGGGACCGAGGACACACGTCCAGCTGGACCAGTCCACCCGCTCCAGCTACACACAAACACAGATGAGGACAGTTCATTAGGTACACTTATAAATGTGTTCTCGTGTAATCCACGTGATTCTGCATCAGCTATCCACCACATGGTGACTCGTCTGACAGAATCTGAGCCCTGAGCTTTAATATGGTCCTCTGTCTCCATCTAGTGGACTAATGGTGCTACTACAGGTATAAACACTGAGGCTATTCACTCTCTGATGAGTAACATGCCTTAGAGACTCTACATCAGGAGGAAGAGGAGGAGTCTAAATAACTTTTCGTCGTTTTACTTTAAATATTAAGTCAGGTTTGTATTTTCAGCCTGACCTCAGAGTTTCGGATGGTTTGTCTTTTTCCTCTCGGGGCCTCAAAGAAAAGTTGTTCTTTGGCTCCTGTGTTGACCTGCAGCAGTTTACCTGCAACAAAGAAGAAGAAGAGAAACAGGTGAGATGAGCGTCTGTGTCAGGAAGAGACGACCTGTAATAACACGTTATGGCCACATGGGGACGTGAAGAGTTTATAAAAGAAATGTTTTTATTACAGAGCTGATTCAGGTCTGATTCTTTTTATTAGAAGTCTGAGATCAGCGTTTAAAACGTCTGATGACAGAGAAGAGCTGGATGATGAGAAACTAGAGGGGGACATTGGCTCTGATTGGCTGACCTCGGGCGTCCCAGTCGATGTGTGTGATGTAGCTGGACGCTCCTTTACAGATCCCCACTCTCTTGCTGCTCAGGACGCTGTAGATGTCCACAAAGCTGTCATGTGACGCCACGGCCAAGTATTTACCCGAGTCTGAGAGGACACAAGGAAAACAAGGGCTACTGTTAGCTAGGAGGCTAGGAGGAGCTACTGTTAGCTAGGAGGCTAGGAGGAGCTACTGGTAGCTAGGAAGCTAGGAGGAGCTACTGTTAGCTAGGAGGCTAGGAGGAGCTACTGTTAGCTAGGAGGCTAGGAGGAGCTACTGTTAGCTAGGAAGCTAGGAGGAGCTACTGTTAGCTAGGAGGCTAGGAGGAGCTACTGTTAGCTAGGAAGCTAGGAGGAGCTACTGTTAGCTAGGAAGCTAGGAGGAGCTACTGTTAGCTAGGAAGCTAGGAGGAGCTACTGTTAGCTAGGAAGCTAGGAGGAGCTACTGTTAGCTAGGAAGCTAGGAGGAGCTACTGTTAGCTAGGAAGCTAGGAGGAGCTACTGTTAGCTAGGAGGCTAGGAGGAGCTACTGTTAGCTCATTGTGTTGTTGACCAATCTCCTTCAGTGACTTTGACTCAGAGATGAAGTGATGTGGGTTCAGAGGTCAAAGGTCAAACCTGGGGTGAAGCGGATGTCAGAGATGGCGTCGTGGCGATGGTGGAAGCTCAGCAGATCCTCCAGCGTGTCTGCGTTCACCACCAGGACGCCGCCGTCGCTCAGACCCACCGCCAACGCCTTCCCATCGGGGGAGAAGGAGCAGCAGCGCCCGCCTGGAAGAAGAACAGCTGAGCCTTAAAGTCCGTCCATGTCTCATTCTGGACGCGTCTCACGGGGACGCCTCATATCTGACCTCTCTTCAGCTTCCTGACGGCCACCATGCGGTGATTGGCCGACGTCTCCCACAGCCGCAGCGTTCTGTCGTCACTGACGGTGGCGCAGACGGGGAGGAGGGGGTGAGCGGCCAGACCCCAGACCTCCCCCTCCATGTGACCCTGGACAGAAAGACAGAGCCACAGGAAGTGAAGAAGAAGAAGGAGGAGGAGAAGAAGAAGGAGGAGGAGAAGAAGAAGGAGGAGGAGAAGAAGAAGAAGAAGGAGGAGGAGAAGAAGGCTCAGTCACCGTCTCTGCCCTGAGTTTAGTCTGCCAGGCAGCCGGAGAGGATCGCCTGCAAACACTACTCAGGGCTGCATAACTTTAAGTTATCAACCTTTAAAATTGGGGGCCAGAAAAATGTCCCCCAAAGGACAACATGTCTCCCCAAGGACAACATGTCCCCCCAAGGACAGCTACCACACAGACCTGGACCAGCAGGGTCATGGGTCCGGTCTTGTCGATCTCCAGAACTTCTCCATTTTTGGTTCCAACCAAGATGTGACCGTGACCCAGAGAGATGGCTCTGATGGACGGATTGTCCTCCAGCAGGAGACCTGGACAGAGACAGAGAAAGAGACAGATAATAAGTAAGAAGCATGTTTTCACTTTCACCCGTCTGTCCCTCCTCTGTCCGTCCCCCACCTTTAGAGCTGGGGGACAGTGCTGTCCTCTTGATGGCGTACGTCTTCAGGCAGCGTTCAAACATGTCGTCCCACAGCTCCACCACTCCGTCCTTCCCCCCCGTCACAAAGCCCTGAGAACAAGCGTTCCTCTCATTAATAAGAAGCAGCAGTGTCCTCTGTCTGTCCCTCCGTTGACCTCTGTCCCCGTCACCTTGTCCAGGGAGAACATGGCGAACACCGGCCCGTCATGAGCCTTCACCGTCTTCATCAGCTGAGCGTCCTTCCAGACGTAAACGTCTCCGGTGGCGGCGCCAGAGAAGACGAGCGCCTCGCCGCGGCCGTAACACGCCGACATCATGGTCTCTGGACGGCCCACGCTCCTGAACGCACCACGCCTGAAGGTCAGACCCCCGCCTGGACGCCGCCGCCACATTAGAGCGTTATAATTATTAAAAACACAAAGATAAATGTCTTCATTGCTCTGCTCCTGCTTTTTACCTGCGTGCTGCCAGAACCTGATGTGTTTGATTCCCACGGTGACCAGCCGGTCCATGAGCAGAGGGTTACACCGCACCACCAAGATCTTCTCCTTATGACCCCTGACACAAGAAGAAGAACAAACATCATCATCATGAAGCATCGTCTCTGCAGAGAATCTAGCTTTCAAGCATTAGCATTAGCATTAGCATTAGCATTAGCTGTACCGGGCCGTGGCTAGCTTCTCTCCTCTCTTCCAGTCCCAGAGGACGATTGAATGTTCGTCATCGACTCCGACTGAAACCAGACTCTTCCCGTCAGCTGTGAGGAGACAAACGTCTGGGATCAAACATGTGAACAGATCGTTTAGAAAGAATCACTTCAATGCTAAGCTAATGGCTAAATCCTGGTGGAGACGAGTATAATCTGTCTAAACTTAAACCCTGAACACAAGTAGATTTATCTGTTTTAATGTTCATCTAAACCTTCAGGATCGTTCTCTAAATGTTCATTAAAATGATTTAGCAGTGTTTGATAAGAAGCAGCTTCTGTTCATCAACCTGCTTCACATGAGGATTTAGATTCATTTAGATTCAGAATCAAAGCTGAACACATCTCTAAAGACGACTTCATGAAGAGGTGAAAGTTAAAGGTTTAAAATGATCAGAACATAGTCTGTATATAAACATGGACACCACGTCTCCTCCTCCTCTCATTGGTCAAACTGTTCCCGGGGATACGGGCGGTGCCATCTTTGTTTGGATCCAGAGTCTGATCAGTACGGTCTGAGGGGGCGGAGCCACGTGGAGCCGTGATATTGAAGCCCCGCCCACACTTCCTCCAGACTCACTCATGTTTTAGTTTCATTAATGCTACGCTCTGCTCTACCTCCACCTGATACAAAGACACGATGGATCAGACACTGGAATATTATCTGACGTGTATTTTAGTGTTTTAGTTTGTCTCAAGCCCCGCCCACTAACATGGAGGGGGTGGAGCTTATGACCTATACTGCAGCCAGACACCAGGGGGAGCTCTAGTTGCTTTGGCTTCACTTTAGAGGAGCTGTTCCATCTTTATTCTGTCTATGGATGATATATATATATAAAACATTCTTTAATGTATTCCAGATGTACCATGAGGGACCTAAAGGATGTGTCGTAGCGTCTTGATGATACCACAGCCCCCCCTCTAAGGTCTAGAGTCCAGTAAACTCCAGGAGGGATTTAATTCATAGACTGAAGGACCGACCTGAGAAGTCCAGCGCACACACTCCTCTCTGATGAAAGCCTTTGAGCAGAGACAGACACTTCAGGCTCTGGACGTCCCACACATGGATGGCCGGGTCCCTCCCCACCTGAACACACGACACGTTCTCTGATCAGGAACCGGGCTCAGCTCAGGGGGACCGTCTCAGACCGACCTGGGCGTCAGAGCCTCACCTGTCCCGTGGCGGCGTAGTCCTTCCCCGGGTGGATGCTGAGGCTCAGGATGTCGTCGTCGTGGCCGAGGTAGAAGCGCTGGCTGTGCAGCTGACGGTTGTAGACCACGCCCACCGCCGCCACGTGGTACAACACCTCCCCGCCCTGAGTGTAGAACAGGTTGTTCCTGCAGTCGTAGCCACGGTACCTGGACACACAGGAAGTCAGGTTCCTGTGGACGTGAAGGCTTCTCTAGACCCTGACCCCCCCTAAACCTAAACCCTGTAAACAGCTGCGGGACCCAGAGACGTGTTGAGTTTCTCTGGATGCAGCGTTTCCATGGTTACCCGTGAACAAACTGCAGTCGGAGGCCCTGCTCCGGTCCCTTCTGTCTCTTCAGAGACCCGACCTGCTGCTTCTTCTCTCGGCTCTGCTGTCTGAGCTGAGGCAGGTCCTCCTTATACACCTGGAGGACACAAAGCACACCTGCTGTCACTCCTCAAGGCTTCGTCCTCTCTCACATGTCTGAAGTGCCAGGCTGTCGGCGCACAATGCATCCTGGGACGTGTAGGCAGCACAGTTTGTTACGCTGGATGTTTTGTGGCGTCAGATATTTTAGGTTTGTCCAAAGACAGAAATAATGAAGGTGAAGAAATGTTTGGACGGACGTGAGATGGAAGGAAAACGCTGCAGAGCGGCGGTGGTGGCGTCTGCTACTGGAGATAAGGTGTGTTTCATGATCACCATGGCAACAAGACAGAGCTACTGCAGGCTGATGGGAACGAGAGACCTCCGCCAGGACACGGAGACGAAAAAGACCTCAACAATGTAGACAGACAGGAGACGGACAGGTGATGGACAGACGATGGACAGGTGACGGACAGGTGATGGACAGGTGACGGACAGGTGATGGACAGGTGATGGACAGACGATGGACAGGTGATGGACAGGTGATGGACAGGTGATGGACAGACGATGGACAGGTGATAGACAGGTGACGGACAGGTGACAGACAGGTGACAGACAGGTGATAGACGATGGACAGGTGATAAGCAGGTGATGGACAGGTGATAGACAGACGATGGACAGGTGATAAGCAGGTGATGGACAGGTGGGTCCTACCTGTCGGTCGTAGTTGATCTGTGTCTCTTGCTCAATGTCAGAGTCGAGCTCTGGGACGTCGGACACGTCGCTGTCTGACTCCTCGCTGTTGGAGTCTCCATGACTGTCTGAAGGAGGAGACAGAGACACAACAGCTGATCTAAGAGACACAACAGCTGATCTAAGATGAACTATCAAAGTTAATTCTTCTTAGTTTTAATCAGCGTTTATAACGTGTTTATAACAACCTGTCACGTTACTGCAGCCTCCAGCCTCCAGGGGGAGCTACACAGGAGGCGTCATGGCGTCCTGTGTTTGGTTTAATGTAGTTTACTACCAGACAGATAAGCTCCGCCCTACCTTGGACGTTTATGTCCAGACCTCCGTTCATGACCGACTCTGGTAGAAACCTCCACTGGAAGAGGGCGTGGTCGGCTCCGCCCGTGGTCAACACCCACTGGAGGTCATGTGACCAGCGGACGTTGGTCACATGTGCCGAGTGGCCGATGTACTTCTTGAATTTGGCTCCTTAGAGAAAAGAAACGATTCACGTTAAACCAAATATAAATGAAAATAAAAGCGTGTAGAGGAGGAGACGGAGGGACGGAGGGACGGAGACCTTTCCTGAGACAGGGGAAGCGGTAGAGCTTAACTAGTCCACGGTCGTCCCCGGTGACCAGGACGGAGGCCGTGTGGTTGGCGTCCACCGCGTTGATCTCCGTTACGTTGGAGTATTTAGGCCAAATGCCGCTGACCTCTGGGCCCAGGACGCCGCTCCAGGACGCCCAGCGCTGACCTTTGACCTCCTCCTTACTGACGACCGGCTTCCCCACTGAGAACACACACCCACACCACACACTCAGATCTGAACGGTTTCTATCAGAGTGGACGGTCCTCTGGTCCATGGAGAATCAGTCTGAGACGTCTCTTAACGAGTCAGAGTCAGAGTCTAAATCTAAGTCTGAGTCAGAGTCAGAGTCAGAGTCAGAGTCAGAGTCAGAGTCAGAGTCAGTCTGAGTCTGAATCTAAGTCTGAGTCTGAGTCTGACTCTGAATCGAAGTCTGAGTCTGAGTCTAAGTCTGAATCTAAGTCCGAGTCTAAGTCTGAATCTAAGTCAGAGTCAGAGTCTGAGTCAGAGTCTAAATCTGAGTCTGAGTCTGAGTCTGAATCGAAGTCTGAGTCTGAGTCTGAGTCTGAATCTAAATCTGAGTCTGAGTCTGAATCTAAGTCTGAGTCTAAGTCTGAATCTAAGTCTGAATCTAAATCTGAGTCTGAGTCAGAATCAGAGTCTGAGTCTGAGTCTGAGTCAGAGTCTGAGTCTGAGTCTGAGTCATGTGACCGAGGAGTCAGACTCACGGGGCATCCTGTAGAAGAGACGTTCTCCGGCGCCGTCGTTGGTCTGGAGGATCTTTCCGTCCAGGGACCAGTCCAGGTGTGTGATGAAGCTGGAGGACATACAGCACTCTCCAACCTGTCCTCAGTCACAGAGAAGAGAGACAGTCAGGACGTCCTACATGTCCTACACGTCCACACAGCCATGACCTCTGACCTCTGACCTTCTTGTATCTCTGAGCGACGGCGTAGACGTCCACCAGTCCATCGTTGGAGCCGACGGCGAGGTACGCTCCGTCTGGAGAAAACTTCATCTCGTGGATGACCTCCTTCCTGTCCTTGATGTGGACGACCTCCGTCATGTCTCTGAGACGGACCCAAGACAAGCGTTAACGCCGCGTTACCACGGAGACGGGTTAGATGCACAGCTGTTGGCGTGTTTGTGTCACCTGACTCTGAGGACGGTGAAGGAGCCGTCCTTCATGCCCAGAGCCAGCTGGGATCCGTCCACGCTGAACGCCACGCTCCGCACCGCCTCCTCCATGTTACAGCGAGCGATGAGGGCGTGGTCCACCAGACTCCACAGCCTGAGACGTCAACACACAAACAGACGGCGTCAGATTTAACCACAGGACAACACGTCTCCCAGGGATACGGGCGGCGCCATCTTCTGAGTTTGGATCCAGAGTGGATTATATGCATTAGACACTGGACTAGTTATTTATTTGTTAATTTATTGGCACAAGCCCCGCCCACTAACATGGAGGGGGTGGAGCTTATGAGCTATACTGCATCCAGACACCAGGGGGAGCTCTAGCTGCTTTGGCTTCACTCTAGAGGAGCTGCTCCTCCTCCATCTTTACACTGTTAACAGACCATAGTAGGTGAGTTTCAGGAGGACACCGCCCACAGATGGTCCTGACTCAAAGGTGTGTCCTCTGAGCTGATGACTAGACTGTCCTCATGTCTTCAGAGACGAACAAGGACTCAGACGGAGGCGTTAATCCAGCACCGACCTGACGGAGCGGTCGTCGCTGCCGGTGACGGCCAGAGGCTTTTTGGGGTGAACGTCCAGCGCCCAGAGCTCGCCTTCGCTGTGTCCCTGCATGATGAGCAGCGGCTTGTCCCGGTCCCTCACCATCACCTGCCCCGGGACACAGAGACCAGAAAGACGTCCAGAGAGCTGAACCCGAACCAACAGAACCATCTGACAGAACAAGAACTCACCTCAAAGATCTCACTGTCCTGAGTCCCTGCAAGGATCCGGTCAGCTCGCCAGCAGACGCTACGGATAGAGAGACCTGGAGGAGGAGGAGGAGGAGGAGGAGGAAGAGGAAGAGGAAGAGGAAGAGGAAGAGGAAGAGGAAGAGGAGGAGAAAGGCCTGGCTCATTCACTGACTCCTCTGGTCGTTGTTATCTTCCACTAAACTAATAATAAACTCTAAATCTCTAAATATCTTCAGTCTAAAAGAAATGTGAAAGAGCTACAGCAGCATCCAAAGATTAAGATTAGCTAACCTAAGCTAAGCTAAGCTAAGATTAGCTAACCTAAACTAAGCTAAGCTAAGAGTAGCTAACCTAAGCTAAGCTAAACTAAGATTAGCTAAGCTAAGCTAAGCAAAGCTAAGCTAAGCTAAGCTAAGCTAATTTAAGATAAGAAGAACTGAGATAGGTCAATGTCAATATGCTAAAATAGGTTTGATTAAGTTAGAAGCTAAATAGATCAGAGCACAGTCTGTATATAAACATGGACACCACGTCTCCTCCTCCTCTCATTGGTCAAACTGACTCTATGTTCCCGTTGATGTGGGCGGAGCCATCTTATGAGTTTGGATCCAGAGTCTGATCAGTACGGTCTGAGGGGGCGGAGCCACGTGGAGCCGTGATATTGATGCCCCGCCCACGCCAACATTTTAGGTTGGCATAGCAACTGGTAGTCACCATTATGTCACATCCTGTTTCTATAGT
Organism: Planiliza haematocheilus; assembly: GCA_005024645.1. NCBI lineage: Eukaryota > Metazoa > Chordata > Actinopteri > Mugiliformes > Mugilidae > Planiliza > Planiliza haematocheilus. Next base: position 70,041 of record SRSE01001268.1, on the reverse strand, counting down.
GTCAGTTAACTAAAATGAAACATTAAATTAACGACCTAAAATGACAGGAACCGTGTATTTTAGTGTTTTAGTTTGGTCCAAGCCCCGCCCACTAACATGGAGGGGGTGGAGCTTATGACCTATACTGCAGCCAGACACCAGGGGGAGCTCTAGTTGCTTTGGCGTCACTTTAAGGAGCTGTTCTATCTTCATTCTGTGGTTTAGTATAAATGTTCTGACCAGAAAGAGCTTTGTTCTTGTTCTTGTTCACCTCAAGAACAAGAACAAGATCAAACTTAACAGCTGTCACATGTTCTGTCTCCAAGACTCTGTAGGTCTCAGCCAATCAAAAGCAGGAGCTATATGCTGCACAGAATGACACCATGAGATGCTGACGCTAACGAGTCAAGAGACAAAGACCTTCACCTGACAGAAGTGTCTCTGAATGTTCTGTCCTCTGCTGGTTTCTAGGAGACAGAGGAGACTTTCTGTGGGTTTGTTGGGTTTAACTGAGAGCTGTATTAAAGCTGAAGGCCAGGCTCTGCCCACGTCTTCATCTAACTCTATTATCCAGGTGCTCCCACTGCAGCATGAGACACGCTAACGTCTTCCTTTAGGTCCAGTAAAGACATTAGACATCCAGCTCCAGTAAAGCTGTAGAGGTCACCTGAGTGTCTGACGTCCTGAGCTCGTGTCCTACCTTTATAACCCTGCTCAGCCTCTCGCAGGTCGATCTTAGTGATGGGTTTGAAGTCCACGTCCCACAGTCGGATGCAGCCGTCTCTGCCTCCTGTGGCGAAGCCCTCGTCACATGAATACATGCTGAAGATACCGGCCTTCACACAGACACACAGACACAACATCAGAGCTCAGATCAGGATCACACATGTTCATTCACAAGAACACACCAGGAAAGACTACAGTGTCTATGGGTGAGGGAGGGAGGAAGGAAGGAAGGGAGGGAGGGAGGAAGGGCGGGAGGGAGGAAGAGAGGGAGGAAGGGAGGAGAGGAAGAGAGGGAGAGAGGGAGGGAGGAAGGAAGGATGGGAGGGAGGGAGGGAGGAAGGAAGGAAGCCACTTGTCTCTACTTCCTGTCTCTACTTCCTGTCTCTACTTCCTGTCTCCACTTCCTGTCTCTACTTCCTGTCTCTACTTCCTCTCTTTTCTTCCTGTCTCTACTACTTGTCTCTACTTCTTGTCTCTACTTCCTGTCTCTACTTCCTGTCTCTACTTCCTGTCTCTACTTCCTGTCTCTACTACTTGTCTCTACTTCTTGTCTCTACTTCCTGTCTCTACTTCCTGTCTCTACTTCCTGTCTCTACTACTTGTCTCTACTTCTTGTCTCTACTTCCTGTCTCTACTTCCTGTCTCAACTTCCTGTCTCTACTTCCTGTCTCTACTTCCTGTCTCTACTTCCGGTCTCTACTTCCTCTCTCTACTTCCTGTCTCTACTTCTTGTCTCTACTTCCTGTCTCTACTTCCTGTCTCACCCCGTGAGCAGACTGGACGGTTCGTATCAGGTTCAGGTTCTTCCAGACGTAAACGTCTCCGTTCAGAGCTCCAGAGTACGTGATGTCATCTTTAGCCGACGCGATGCACAGGATGGTCTGCAGGTCGCCCGTCTTCCCAAAGATCCCTCGCTTCGGCGTGAGCGCGTTCCCACACAGAGACCAGAACTGAGAGGACAATGAGCAGAGACATGGTGGTTGGACGGGACACTATCAGGACGCTGCTTTCATGTTGTCCTGTCTGGTACCTTGATGTGTTTGACTCCACAGCTCACCAGACGGCTCTGCTGGAACGGATCCCAGCAGATGTCAAAGATCTGGAGGACAGATGGACAAGGTGTAAATGGACAAAGACACGTTTTATTGATGACAAAGACTAAAGACACCCACCCTGTCTGAGTGTCCACTGGACGAGGCCAGGATCCTCCCCCTCCTCCACTCCCAGATACAAACGGTGTTCTTAGCATCAAGGCCGACCGAGGCTAGACGCTAGAGAGAGAGACAGAGACAGAGAGACAGAGAGAGACAGAGAGACAGAGACAGAGACAGAGAGACAGAGAGAGACAGAGAGAGAGACAGAGAGACAGAGAGACAGAGAGACAGAGAAACAGAGAGACAGAGAGGGAGGAAGGACACAAAGCAGAAGCAGAAGTAAAGGATCCATAGAGTATTTCTGATGATGTAACATATCGTTTGTGCAGCAGGAAGCAGATATATATATATATATATATATATATATATATATATATATATATATATATATATATATATATATATATACATACACTACCGTTCAAAAGTTTGGGGTCACATTGAAATGTCCTTATTTTTGAAGGAAAAGCACTGTACTTTTCAATGAAGATAACTTTAAACTAGTCTTAACTTTAAAGAAATACACTCTATACATTGCTAATGTGGTAAATGACTATTCTAGCTGCAAATGTCTGGTTTTTGGTGCAATATCTACATAGGTGTATAGAGGCCTAGTTCCAGCCACTATCACTCCAGTGTTCTAATGGTGAAATGTGTTTGCTCATTGGCTCAGAAGGCTAATTGATGATTAGAAAACCCTTGTGCAATCATGTTCACACATCTGAAAACAGTTTAGCTCTTTACAGAAGCTACAAAACTGATCTTCCTTTGAGCAGATTGAGTTTCTGGAGCATTACATTTGTGGGGTCAATTAAACGCTCAAAATGGCCAGAAAAAGAGAACTTTCATCTGAAACTCGACAGTCTATTCTTGTTCTTCGAAATGAAGGCTATTCCATGCGAGAAATTGCTAAGAAATTGAAGATTTCCTACAACGGTGTGTACTACTCCCTTCAGAGGACAGCACAAACAGGCTCTAACCAGAGTAGAAAAAGAAGTGGGAGGCCGCGTAGCACAACTGTGCAAGAAGATAAGTTCATTAGAGTCTCTAGTTTGAGAAACAGACGCCTCGCAGGTCCCCAACTGGCATCTTCATTAAATAGTACCCGCAAAACACCAGTGTCAACATCTACAGTGAAGAGGCGGCTGCGGGATTCTGGGCTTCAGGGCAGAGTGGCAAAGAAAAAGCCATATCTGAGACTGGCCAATAAAAGAAAAAGATTAAGATGGGCAAAAGAACACAGACATTGGACAGAGGAAGACTGGAAAAAAGTGTTGTGGACGGACGAATCTAAGTTTGAGGTGTTTGGATCACAAAGAAGAATGTTTGTGAGACGCAGAACAAATGAAAAGATGCTGGAAGAATGCCTGACGCCATCTGTTAAGCATGGTGGAGGTAATGTGATGGTCTGGGGTTGCTTTGGTGCTGGTAAGGTGGGAGATTTGTACAGGGTAAAAGGGATTCTGAATAAGGAAGGCTATCACTCCATTTTGCAACGCCATGCCATACCCAGTGGACAGCGCTTGATTGGAGCCAATTTCATCCTACGACAGGACAATGACCCTAAACACACCTCCAAATTGTGCAAGAACTATTTAGAGCAGAAGCAGGACGCTCATATTCTATCGGTGATGGAGTGGCCAGCGCAGTCACCAGATCTGAACCCCATTGAGCTGTTGTGGGAGCAGCTTGACCGTATGGTACGCAAGAAGTGCCCATCCAACCAATCCAACTTGTGGGAGCTGCTTCTGGAAGCGTGGGGTGCAATTTCTCCAGATTACCTCAACAAATTAACAGCTAGAATGCCAAAGATCTGCAATGCTGTAATTGCTGCAAATGGAGGATTCTTTGACGAAAGCGAAGTTTGATGTAAAATCTTATTTCAAATACAAATCATCATTATTTCTAACCTTGTCAATGTCTTGACTCTATTTTCTATTCATTTCACAACGTATGGTGGTGAATAAGTGTGACTTTTCATGGAAAACACAAAATTGTTTGGGTGACCCCAAACTTTTGAACGGTAGTGTATATATATATATACATATATATACATATATATATACGTATATATATATATATATATATATATATATATGTATATATATATATATATATATATATATATATATATGTGTATATATATATATATATATATATATATATATATATATATATATATATATATATATATATATATATATATATATATATATATATATATATATATACATATATATATATATATATACATATATATACATATATATATATATATACGTATATATATATATATATATATATATATATATATATATATATATATATATATATATATATATATATATATACATATATGTATATATATGTATATATATGTATATATATATATATATATATAATAAATATGTTTCAGACTGAGACTCAGTAATAAATCAGCTGAGCCACAGGCTGCTCTCACTGATTGATGGTTATTTTATTGATTCCTTGTTGGGTCTGTTCCAGACTCAGAGCACAAAGTGATGATTCAGCAGCAGAGATCATTCAGCACGTCACTTCACAGCTCAGCTCCTCAGCTCCTCAGCTCCTCAGCTCCTCAGCTCCTCAGCTCCTCAGCTCTTCAGCTCCTCAGCTCTTCAGCTCCTCAGCTCCTCAGCTCTTCAGCTCCTCAGCTCCTCAGCTCCTCAGCTCTTCAGCTCCTCAGCTCCTCAGGTCTTCAGCTCTTCAGCTCCTCAGCTCCTCAGCTCTTCAGCTCCTCAGCTCTTCAGCTCTTCAGCTCCTCAGCTCTTCAGCTCCTCAGCTCTTCAGCTCCTCAGCTCCTCAGCTCCTCAGCTCCTCAGCTCCTCAGCTCTTCAGCTCCTCAGCTCCTCAGCTCTTCAGCTCCTCAGCTCCTCAGCTCTTCAGCTCTTCAGCTCTTCAGCTCCTCAGCTCCTCAGCTCTTCAGCTCCTCAGCTCCTCAGCTCCTCAGCTCCTCAGCTCCTCAGCTCCTCAGCTCCTCAGCTCCTCAGCTCCTCAGCTCCTCAGCTCCTCAGCTCTTCAGCTCTTCAGCTCTTCATCACTTTAGCTCTTCAGCTCTTCAGCTCCTCAGCTCCTCAGCTCCTCAGCTCCTCAGCTCCTCAGCTCTTCAGCTCCTCAGCTCCTCAGCTCTTCAGCTCTTCAGCTCCTCAGCTCCTCAGCTCTTCAGCTCCTCAGCTCCTCAGCTCCTCAGCTCTTCAGCTCTTCAGCTCTTCAGCTCTTCAGCTCTTCAGCTCCTCAGCTCCTCAGCTCCTCAGCTCCTCAGCTCTTCAGCTCTTCAGCTCTTCAGCTCTTCAGCTCCTCAGCTCCTCAGCTCTTCAGCTCTTCAGCTCTTTAGCTCCTCAGCTCCTCAGCTCCTCAGCTCCTCAGCTCCTCAGCTCAGTCGTTCAGGTCATGGACCATGACTCCTCCTCTTCATCTTCCTCCTCCTCCTCCTCCACTTACATCACTGCTAACGTCTTCATGTTTAAATATCTAACCAGAGCGAGACATGAAGTGGGCGTGGCCAAGCTCAACTAATCTGGCCCAATGGGAACGACCGATCCACAGAGCCCCGCCCCTCAAATGTTTCCCTGGAGGAAACATGATGATGACAGCGTCTCGTAGCGTCGTTGGTCGTGTTTTATTTTCCTGTACACTCCACCAATGTGTCTATGATGGTTACCTAGGCAACCAAAGCACGGGACGTCCTCTGGAGACAGTCTATCAGCTAAGAAGTGAGATTTTATGTCCTTAAACTAAAGCAGGGCGTCTAAATCAACCAACATGTCCTCTAATAGCCTCATACAGGTCATGTAGAGAAGAATAGTGACCTTCTCCTCCTCCTCCTCCTCCTCCTCCTCCTCCTTCTCCTCTTCCTCCTCCTCCTCCTCCTCCTCCTCATCTTTTGTCCTCTCACCGTCTTATTCTTCTTTGACCTTTAGTTTGATGCACACTCAGAGAGCTGATCTACTTCCTGGATCAGATTATTATAGAAATAATCCCACCAGTCAGATTAACGTCCTGATAAACATGTTTACGTTTTAAAACATCGATGATGGGCCCGTATGTTTAAGAGACTTTATCAATTAAAAATGAATTCAGAGCATAGTCTGTATATAAACATGGACACCACGTCTCCTCTTCCTCTCATTGGTCAAACTGACTCTATGTTTCCAGGGATACGGGCGGCGCCATCTAGTGAGTTTGGATCCAGAGTGGATTATATGCATTAGACACTGGACTAGTTTTTTATTTATTCATTTATTTATTGGCCCAAGCCCCGCCCACTAAAGTAGAGGGGTGGAGCTTATGACCTATACTGCAGCCAGACACCAGGGGGAGCTCTACATGTTTTAGCTGTTCTATCTTTATATAGAGTTTGATTAAGTTGATGGACTTTCTGATAAACCTCGACTTTTCGTGACTTTTCGTGACTTCGTGTTCTGTCACCTGTCCGTCGGCGCTGAAGGCGAGGCAGGCGATGCCATGAGTGTGTCCGTCACGCAGCAGAGCGACGGTCTGGACGGTGAAGGAGTCCCACACACAGACGAAGGGGTCCTTCCCCACCTGACCCGTCGCCACCAGGGAGCGCTCTGGATGCAGCGCCAGGCTGAAGGGGGGGTGAGATAAAAACTGAATCAGATCAGAGAAACCATATGAACTCTAAAGTTTAAATAAGCTTCAGTAACTGGAGGCAGTGACAGGAGCTGGAAGAACGACTTCAAGTTTAAAGACTCTTTGTTGTTTCACTCATGTCTTTTATTGGGTTTAGTCGTCACCATGGCGACAGATAAATCCTCTTTATCTGTGAAAACGTCTGAAACAACAGCAACGACGAGTTCATCTCAACACACACACACACACACACTGTTACACACACACACACACACACACACACACACACACACACACACACACACACACACATAGTGATGCTTGAAGTGTGTGTTGCTGTTGACTTTGTATGAAACAAGAGCAGACGGCAGAAATAGAAACAGGTGTGTCGGCCTCATTGATCACACACACACACACACACACACACACTCCTCCTCCTCCTCCAACCTGCCAGCCAATCAGCCGGCTAGCTGAACGTCGGGTTGCCATGGCAACGGCATCGCCAAGGGCACGGGAGGCGAGGACTGAACACGACAAATGTGGAGTCAAGGTCAAACATCACAAAACACACACACACACACACACACACACACACACACACACACACACACACACACACACACACACACACACACACACACACACACCTCTGTCTGCTGGAGGACAACACCTGACCACGCTCTTATTTTGTTTAGTTCACTGACGACGCTTTTATTCTGAAAATATACTGAGATGGTTCAGACTGTCTGATTAAAACTCAAAAACACAAGAAGATGTGAAGGTTAGACATGAAGTTACAGCAGAGCATCATGGGACAGTTTGTAGTTCTGTGTGATTCCTGGTCAGTGAATGGACCAATGGGATGTGTTTGGAGATGTCGTATAGTTGTATGAGGCAAACTGGCTGAGGTTAGTCCAAGACGACCAAGTTGTCTCCACGTCTCCACCGTCTCCACCGTCTCCACCGTCTCCACGGTCTCCACCGTCTCCACGTCTCCACGTCTCCACGTCTCCACCGTCTCCACGTCTCCACCGTCTCCACCGTCTCCACGTCTCCACCGTCTCCACCGCCTTGGTTCATCTCCACGTTTCCGTCCCTCACCTGATGTTTAGGCCTCGTGCAGCAGACATGCTCAGAGACAATAGATCGATCCGTCTCTAATGATGATGGTTCAGAGTAAACTCAGTGGAGGTGATTCTATTCATAGCAGCTGTTGAAATCAGGCCAGCGTCTATTTAAAGCTCAGAGGAAACTCCTCCTCCTCTCTGAACTCTGGGTTTATTCAACAAAGCCTGGTTTCCCCGCGCTGCCTTAGAGGTGATCAGAGATTTATAGCATCTGTTATCTGCTGTGGCGCCATGGAGACGAGACGTGGTCATAGAGGTAGAAGACGAGGAGGAGGAGGAGGGGGAGGGGGAGGACGAGGGGGAGGTCAATAAAACACCAGACTTTGACCATCTATGTTAATGAGAGCTGTAGTGTGGAGTGGGCGGGGCCAAATTGAGCTGATCTCGACCAATGGGTGAAGCTTCAGAGATAAAATAGATAAATATTTAAAGACTAAAACACAAAGCTGAGACAAAGTGGACGAGAGGAGGATGAGAAGAAGAAGAGCGTGCTGAGGCTTCCAGGGGATTGTGCTCTGATGAGTCCATTAATCAGGACGAGAAACAAATTCATTCAACAAGAAATCATCATGTTTTCTGGCAGCGCTGCAGAAATCCTCCACGGAGGGAAAACTCCTGAGGAAATATCACTTCTCACTGCCGCCTTTAAAAGAAAAGACAGTGAATCATCTGGCTCCAGGAGAAACGGGAGCGAGGAGCAACTCTAAGAAGCTTGTGTCTGAGCAGATCGTGGGAACAGTCACGGCCGAGGGGCAGATTGGCGGTGGGATGCTGGACAGATCATTTCTGAGTCATCAGCTTAATGAAGACCAGCGAGCTGTGAATCCTCAGAGACACCAGGCCTCAGACGCTAATCTGTCATGGAAGAGAAGAAACAGAGCTTCCAGCCGACCGTAGCGTTAAGTTTAGATCTGTGGACGGATGCTTCAGGGCCCAGAGACAAAAAACTATGAGAAAGGATGCAGCTACTGTTAGCAGGAAGGCTAGGAGAGTTTACCATTAGCAGGAAGGCTAGGAAGAGTTACTGTTAGCTAAGATACTTGGTAGCAGAGAGGAGTTACTGTTAGCTGGGAAGCTGGGAGGCTAAGAAGAGTTACTGTTAGCTAAGATGTTGGAAGCAAGGAGGGGCTACTGTTAGACTAAAGAGCTAAAGTACCATTAGCTGGAAGGTTATACAGCTAGAAGTACAACTATTAGCTGCGAGGCTAGGAGGCTAGGAAGAGCTACTGAGCGCGGTACAGAGCTATCGTTCCCTGAATCAGCTGATCAGTCGGTCTACTCTTTATTCGTTCTAGATCGTCATGTTGTTGTGAAGATATTTGTGGATTTGGTTCTAGTTCTCTGAGCCAATCAGAACGACTGCTGACAAACGTCTCTAAAAACGTCTCAAATGTTCATGAAGAAGCTGAAATGTCCGACTCAATGAGACGTGTCTTAAACTACACAACAAACTTCACTTCACACAACAGCCTCCAGGCACTGAACGCATCACTGACCAATGAGCTTCCTCCTGGGCGGTTAGCTGCTAACGGCGCTAACAACAACAACAACAACAGAGTTAGCACCCACGTTCATCAGCTGCAGCCGGTTAAGCCTGAGGCGTCCCTGCTGGTTAGCCTCAGCTCTGAGACACTGAACTGGTCGGTCTACTGATGATGATGCTAACAGCCATGCTAACTGCCATGCTAACAGCCATGCTAATCCTTCAACCAGCGTCTAGAAGCTGATTTATATCAGAGGAAGAGGAGCAACACTCTTTACTTTACTTTCACTTTATCTTTACCCAGAATCCATCACTGGCCAGTTCATTAGGTACACCAGCGAAGCTGATTTCTAATCCCTAAAGAGTTTATGATCAACTGTTTCCATGGAAACCAAAATAAAGTGAGTTTACATTAGAACATCAACCACTGTCGAGTTTTACTGATGAAGAGGAGGATCACATCTACAGGAAATAGAAGAGTAGAAGAAGAGGAGGAGGAGGCTAACAGATAAAGAGGAGTGCTCTTATCTCCTGGATTGAAGAAGAAGAATCTACGTGTCATCAGACGTCTTCTTCTTCTACTGATCTAAAAACGTCTTTTCTCCTGCTTTCTATTTTAAACTCGATTGATTTTGTTTCCTGTGACAAAGACGAGTCCTCAGAGAAAATATGGACCAAGCTGGAACCCATGGAGACATCTTGGTCTTCTTCTTCTACTGTAGACATTCAGGACTGGACACTGGAGGAAAATGTCTCCTCCTCATTCTGCTCCTCCTGTCTTCTTCTTCACTTTTCTACTCATTCTTCTCTATCTCCGTCCTTCTTCTCCTAGTTCTTCTTCTTGTCCTTCTTTCTCGTCACACTCCTCCTTCTCCTCCTCATTTTCTTCTTCTCCACCTTCTTGTGTTTGAGAGGATGAACCGAGCTGGAACCCATGTGGACAACAGCGATGGAGACGTGGAGACATCTGGGTCGTCTTCTCTACACTTTCAGGACATGGAGGAGGAGGAGGACATGGAGGAGGAGGACATGAAGGAGGAGGACATGAAGGAGGACATGGAGGAGGACATGGAGGAGGACATGGAGGAGGAGGACATGGAGGAGGACATGGAGGAGGACATGGAGGAGGACATGGAGGAGGACATACTTCTTCTTCTTCTCTAATCTTTTATCACACACTGAACATAAACAGCAGCTGAGATGTTTCTGTTCTTTCTTCTTTGAGGTGAATTCTCAGGTTTGAAGAATCAAACTTAACAAACACTAAAGGATCTAAAGTCCAACAGATGAAACCCTGAAGAGAGAGAAATGTGAGCGGTGCAGCCATTCAGCCCCACGCTGCAGAGGAGCATAAAGGAGGCTCATGGGCCTGAGGGAGGCCTCCATGAAAAGATGCTCTCTCTCTCTCTCTCTCTCTCTCTCTCTCTCTCTGTCTCTCTGTCTCTCTCTGTCTCTCTGTCTCTCTCTGTCTCTCTACCTTTTAGAGAAAGTCAACATGGATTTAATGCGTCAACACAGAGCCTGCAACCAGATGACTGATTCAGACAAGACGCAGCAGAAACTTAAAGCATCACTGACTCATTTAGTGAAAATGTTCTACTGAAGCATCTGCTACTTTAAATGAGCCACTGGCCGTTCCTAAACATTCATCTTGTTCTTCTTTAACCGTTCTCTTGTAGAACCACTTGTGTTCTTGGTTCTCCTTGTCTTGCTGCATGACCCAGTTTGTCTTCACATTCAGCTCATGGACAGATGTCCTGACATTTTCTTTTAGAGTTCATTGGTCCATCAATGAGGACAGGTCTCATTTAGTCTCATATCTCTGCTTCTTTGGCTTCTTCAGGATGTTTTGATGAATAAATGTAGAAAACTCTGAAGGACATGGAAACTTTTAATTGTCTCAGTTTTTCTGCTGATATAATATTAATATCCAAACATCTAATCGTTGATGAAATGATTCATTAAAAACCATCGATACTGAGAATAAGAGACAGAAGCTCAGAGAATTATTATGAATAAACTACAAATATATGAAATGACACGTTTCTCAGATGTTACTTCATCGTCCTAAAACGTGTCTTAAATATTTAAGGGTTCTGAGGATGCTGTGAAGTTCTTGGGTTCTGATCTGAGCCCTGGACTCGTCTCCATGGTGCCGGCACATCTCCTCTAACGGCACCGTGGTGCCAGCAGTGATGAAGAGGACGAAGCTTCAGACTGGACCAGGGGCAGAGACATGTCCTGCAGCTACAGTTCACCCAAATACTGACTGAACCACAGGACTGAACCCCAGGACTGAACCCCAGGACTGAACCACAGGACTGAACCCCAGGACTGAACCCCAGGACTGAACCCCAGGACTGAACCACAGGACTGAACCCCAGGACTGAACCACAGGACTGAACCCCAGGACTGAACCCAGGACTGAACCCAGGTCTGAGCCACAGGACTGAACCCCAGGACTGAACCCCAGGACTGAACCCCAGGACTGAGCCACAGGACTGAACCACAGGACTGAGCCACAGGACTGAACCACAAGACTGAACCACAGGACTGAACCACAGACTGAACCACAGACTGAACCACAGACTGAACCACAGACTGAACTACAGACTGAACCACAGACTGAACTACAGACTGAACCACAGGACTGAACCACAGACTGAACCACAGGACTGAACCACAGGACTGAACCACAGGACTGAACCACAAGACTGAACCACAAGACTGAACCACAGGACTGAACCCCAGGACTGAACCACAAGACTGAACCACAGGACTGAACCACAGGACTGAACCCCAGGACTGAACCCCAGGACTGAACCCCAGGACTGAACCACAGGACTGAACCCCAGGACAAGAATTTTACTTCATAAAATATATTTATAAAATGTTTTTTCAATTATTTATTATTATATATTTTTTCTTATTTTTAACAATTATATTATATATTTTATATATTTCATATTTTTCAGACATAGTCTTTTTATGATAATATTTTAATTATATATATTAAATGACTCATGTTTTTAGTAATTATCTATATTCATATCATATATACTGTATTCTATTCTAAGCTGAATATGTGACTAATTCTTTTATTTTATTTTTTGGAATAAGCTGAAGAACAGACGAGAAGAATAAACTGAGACTGTGGAGGTGGTTCTGATGGAGTCATGAATCCTGCAGTCAGCTGTGAGGGACACACACACACACACACACACACACACACACACACACACACACACACACACACACACACACACACACACACACACACACACACACACACGATGACTCACAGGCTGAATGTCTCCAGGTGTGTGAACTCTTGTTTTTGTGCTGAATTATTTTTTAAATCGTTTCATTCAAAACCAGGAAGGAGACGTCTGGAGGCCTCATTCAGACCTGATCTGATCTGGTCTCTAGAGTCCAGGTTAAACAGGTCCAGGTGTGAACTCAGTGCCCCCCCCCTCTTACCTGATGATGTCGTCGTTGTGTCCCAGGTAGAACCTCTGGCTGTGCTCCCTGGTGTTGTAAACCACTCCGACCCCGGCCACAAAGTACACCACCTCCTTCCCGGCCGTGTAGTACAGGTTATTCCGGCACTGGTGGCCCCGGTACCCGTACACCCAGTCCAGTCTGAGCCGGCAGCCCGGGGCGCTCCGGTCCGACATGTTCACTCATCTGACGGGACGCCGTGTCCACCTCCTCCCCCCTCCGGTCCACTTCACCCTGCTGCACCCTCCTCCTCCTCCTCGTCCCCCCAGACTCTGGGAATGACTGGCCTCCCTAAACCTGACGGACCGGGTCCAGACTCTTCTCTGCTTTAGGTTTTTCACTAAGTTCTCATTGTTCTGGTTTTAGTTTTTAAATCATCTCCGTATCAGTCCCTCAGAGTCTCTCCTCAGTGATTCTTGTCTTTCTTCTTCTTCTGTGGTGTGACTGGTCTCAGCTGATGTCCCTGCAGCGGTTCCTGGGTTCCTCAGAGACCTTTAACGGTTAATTAGGACGCACCAGGAACTTTTAGTCTCCACCTTCCACCTGGAGCAGCTCGCTCTGAGCCTCGTTCACAGTGTCTGCCTCCACCTGCAGGAGATGTAACCGGATGTTTTCTAAAACTGAGCAATAAAGAAGGAGGAGGAGGAGGAGGAGGAGGAGGAGGAGGAGGAGGCTTTCAATGTCCCTACGCGTCTGGAAAGTTCTCCCAAAGACGCAACAATTACGCACACACCATACAAAACCAAAAAACAGCAACTGATGGAGGATTGTGCTCCTGGATACTCTAATCCCTCCTCACACTAATCCTCCACCTCGGCTCCAGCCACCGTCGCCACAGAGCGGGCGTTTCTCCTCCTGCATCCGCCCGTGCGCTCACATCATCTCCATCCTCCAGAGGACGGACGCGCGGCGGGGAAGCGGCTCATTCACAAACCGGTGAGGAGTCAGGAGGAGGAGGAGGAGGAGGGGGAGGACGGGGTGTCCGAGGATCCAGGACCTGACAGTAAAAGCAGCGGATTATTTCCTCCACCGTCAAACGAGGCTCGGGTGGATCCGGAGAGAGCCGAAGAGCGAGAGGGGGGAGACAGCGACACGAGCTAATGTTTAATCCCCGCAGATGATCCAACTTCAGCGGGCAGAGGAGGGGAGCAGCCCCGGGTTCACACCGCAGCATCCCGGCCGGATGACGGCGGAGGAAAGTCCTGATTCCAGGCCGGAGGAGAGCATCCTCATCCCGCCGCACCCTGGGACAGACAGCGGGGGTCCGCCGGGCAGCGGGGCACTAGAGGCGGTGAAGGAGACCCTCCCTGACCGAGGAGGCTCAGCTCAGTGACGCTGCCTCCTCCTTTTCAGACTCACGAGCAGAAACGTCAAGAGGAGCAGAGCGCGTGGATGAACATCACATCCGGTGAGGCGCCTAAAAAATAAAAGCCTGGGACGCTGAAGCTGCTCCACCTGCAGACGTGACTTTTATTCTACATCATCTTTGTTTTATGATCTTAAACTAAACTTTAAAGCTGATTCAGATCAAATATAACACGATGAGACGAATTCATTCTGTGTTTGAGTTTATTTGTGTCGTCGTCTTCTCTGTCTTCTACAGTCACCTCTAACTCCAGGACGGCCACTCTGGCCCCGGGGCCTCATTCAGAGCAACCTCCATCACTTTGAATCATTTCACAGAAAAATATTAAAACAGATCTAAATCTGTATTTTTAATTCACAATTTGAAAAGTTTAGAAAAGTGGTAGAATGTAACATCCCTGTAATTGTTATACTTCGGTGTTTTATTTTGAAATCCCAGCCTCCTCATTTCCGCCCTCCAGGACTCACGCAGAGGAAAACACCCTGGCTCCCCTGGAGAGGACGCACGGCCCGCAGAGCATGCTGGGACTTTGTGTTCTTTGAGGTGGATCGCAGTAATCCACGAGTTTCAATCAGAAAATGATTTAAAAACTACAAACCCCAGCAGCAGAGAGGAGGAGGAGGAGGAGGAGGAGGAGGAGGAAGAGGAGGAGGGAGGAGGAGGAGGAGGAGGAGGAGGAAGAGGAGGAGGAAGAGGAGGAGGGGGGAGGAAGAAGCTGTCAGGAGTCAGAGAAAGTGAGAGTTAAATAATAATGACGTCACATTAAATAATATGAAAATAAAACATTTAGAAAATGAGACAAATAATTAAAGATAATGACTTAAACTCATTAAATTAATCAATGTCAGGTTTTATTTTGTATCAGGTGGACGTTTCCTAATCTTACCTTGAGGTAAATGAACTCTCGCGAGATTTCTGAAAGTTAAATCAACGATATACATTTTACTATATAAAGGCTTATTCTTCTATTCTTCATTCTTTAATTATATAATATATTCTTAAATTTCATAGTTTAATAAATTATTTCTTTTTATATTGAATTAAAACAAAATGAAAACAATAAACAGCAGTAACATATAATTATAGATCTAATCAGTCTCTTGACTCCATGAAAAGGATTTTATCATAACGACTCAAATATTTTTAAAGTTTATTGTGTCAGACATTAAACCTTTTTCTCAGAAATCATTCAGACTCGTGTTTTTCCTTTTAAAAGCGTTTTAATGTCTTTTCGCACATATGTAACAGAGACGGGGACAAGTCTACGGGAGCAGATCCATCTAACAGTGACCCTGGTCCACGCCACCGATAAACCCTGGCCCCGCCCACCAGGCGTACAGGCCCCACCCCCTGACCCCTCCCACCCCACCCCACCCATCGTGGCTTTATTTATTGATTGTGCAGTATGAAGAAGTATCTCGTAACTATGGTTACAGTGACAGAGGAGTTCCACACGATATTTATCAAATCTGCAGAGAATGAAGCACAAAGAGAAAAATGAAAAATAAAAATAATAAAAAAGAAGAAGAGCTAGGTCAGAGCCAGTCACCACTAAAAACAGCGCCACCTGCAGCTGTGGAGGCAAAACAAACGCACCCACCTGCTTCATGTCTCATCATCACGACACGTTAGCTCCTAAGTGCTGCTGCTGCTCCTTCATCGTGACCGAGATAAATAAATTCAGTCTAGTTTCAACTTGTTATAGAAGATTGTGGAAATAAAACTAGAAAGAGTCAAATATGTGTTTGTTTTTATGTCACTGAAGAACTTCTGCAGGTTCCACCGACGACGGCGGAAACGCTTCAACATCTAAATAAACCTTAACGTAAATAAAAGCTTTAAACATTCTCACTGTCTCTCCTTCAGATTTATTAAGTTCTACTCAAACGAAGCTTATTACGGCCGCTGGCTCTCATTAGTACAAGGAGTAATAAGTGAAATTAAACACAGGTTTATTTTTTAACAGTTTAGTTATACACAAGTTATACACACAGTTCAAAGCACGGCGGGGTAACGCTCCACGTCACAGCGTCCTGCGTCAGCGGATCAGTGCGTCAGAAAAGGCTTCACGAGCGTAACGTGAGGGTCACCCCGCCGTGGTCTCCCCAGGACAGAGGGATACACGGCATCTTGCAAAGACAAGGCCTCGCAAAGAAACTGAGGATGGACCTAAACGGACTAAAGCAAAACAAACCCACCGGAGGCAGCTTTCAGGGAAACGCAGAGACGACAGAAACACGAAGGAAAAGCAGGAGGAAGAGGAAGCAGACGTTCTCCTCTACAGCACGCCGCCATCGGTGTTCAGCCTCAAACTCTGGCGTCTCTACAACAGCAGCTGCCTCAGACTCCTTCAAACACCTTAACGCTGTAATCGGATTCATTTTTATTATGTTTTTTCTTCTGCTGCTTATTTTACAAAAAAAAATAAAATAAAAATGAGAAACTGAAAAAGTTAGAGACAGGTGGAGGCGCTGCAGCTGAACTGGAGCTCTGAGCCGGACCGGACGGTTGATAGGCACAGAGTGGAGAGTTTTGGCTCGGAGCTTGCATGCTGGAGTCACGCTTTGAGAGGAAGAGGAAGAGGAGGGACAGAAGAAGAGGAAGAGGAAGAGGAAGAGCGGCTGTTTGGGGTTTGAGCTGCTGAAGTTATCAGAACAGATCATTAAACGTGGAGTTACACTTGAAGCTGCTATGAACAGACTCTAAATCAAATATTCTGTCGATAATGAGGAGTGACCCCAAACAGCCCTGGAGGAGGAGGAAGAGGAGGAGGAAGAGGAGGAGGAAGAGGAGAGGAGGAAGAGGAGGAAGAGAGGAGGAAGAGGAGGAGGAAGAGGAGGAGGAAGAGGAGCGTCTATTTCTTCTTGCTGAACAGACTGAAGCGTTTCTCCTTGTCTTTCTCTCGTTTGCCCGGGCTGGACTCGGCGGCCGGCGTGGCGACGGAGGCCGGCAGCGTCTGAGCGCGTGCGGCGGGCGCCGGCGTGCTGTGGCTGCTGGGGGTCACCTCCAACTTATCACCTGACACGGCGGCTGAGATGATCGAGATCCACGTGTTCATCTCCTCCTGTAAGATGAAGAGAGAGAGAGAGAGATGGAGGAGGTTACAGTTAACAAAGAACCAATGAGGCAGAGCCAAAGTGAGCCAATATTACATATCAGAGTGTAATGAGACTCAGGTGTGGTTCAGGTCCTGGTTTAGTTTCATTGTCTCAGTCTGATGTTTGTGGACAAAGGAGCTTTGTCTCAGAGCTCAGAGAAAGAGTTGTTGTTGCTCATCAGGCTGGAAAAGGTTCCAGAAGCATCTCTAAAGAGTTTGGAAGCCACAAATAATCCACAGTCAGACAGATTGAAGACGACAGGAGTGGTCCACCAACAAAGATCACTCCATGATAGTCTGAGAGGAACCAGAGGAACCCAGGGGAACTTCTAAGCAGCTAAAGGCCTCTCTCTCATTGGCTGATGGGGATGTGGACAGAGGACATGATATGTAATATTGTCTCACTTTAGTCTCATGTGTTCATCTTTGCTGATGTTCTGTATAAAAGGATGAACTGAATACTTACGTCATCTTTGGCTTGGAAGAGATACTCATTCCCGTCAGTGATCCTGTGGACACGGATCAGTTCATATTTACAGGACGTTTAAACATCGTGTCTTTAAACTGAATAAAGCAGCAGCTGTAGTTTAAGTTTAAAAGTTTAGACTGACTTCAGCTTGAAGACGTGCTTCTTCTTCTTGTAGTCCAGCGCCACCTCACAGACGGCGTCCTTCAGGCTGACGGGGATCTCGCTGTGGTACGGGATGCCCTGCCCGGCGCTCTTCTGGTCCTTATAGAAACCCATCTCCTGCTGGTTGATCACACAGTAAACGTTGTGCCACGACCTGAAGGGAGACGACAGAGAACGCACCGTCAACATCTGAGCCTCATTTAGTTTAAGACGGAACAATCCAGAACCAGCATCAGCTAATGTTTCATTTCTCAGTCGTCATGTCAGAGTTTCTTCTTCTGTCTCAATATTTCATCAAATCTAAAAACCACTGACTGATCTAGTTTATTATCTTTAGAGTCTATCAATGATTCTCCATCAGCTATGAACCACATGGTGACTGGACTGATAGAATCTGAGTCCTGAGCTTTAACTATGTCTCCATCTAGTGGTCTAATGGTGGTACTACAGATAAACACAGTGCAGTCATGTTGTCTGAACCTTTATAACATTATGTAACACGTCCTGGTTCTTTCCTCTGGGGACCATGAACCATAGTCTGACTGATTCTTAACCCTCTGAGGCTGTTTTTAACTACTTTTGTTTTTACCTTATATTTCATCTTAAACAGTTTACCTTGCCTTGTTTGGTCTCATTTTTTTCAGCATAACCTCACATGTGTGATTCTACAGTTATTTTTTCATCCTGACATACTGTATAAACGCAGTGGACCTAAA
This sequence comes from Planiliza haematocheilus, assembly GCA_005024645.1. Taxonomy (NCBI): domain Eukaryota; kingdom Metazoa; phylum Chordata; class Actinopteri; order Mugiliformes; family Mugilidae; genus Planiliza; species Planiliza haematocheilus. Next base: position 51,650 of record SRSE01001268.1, on the reverse strand, counting down.
ACCACACTAAACAGAAAATCAGAGCAGGAAAAACCTAGATTTTTCACTGTGAAAACCACAAACATATTTAACGAAGCATTTTTATAACTTAGAATAAAATCTAAACTGTACATTTCAAAAACTTATATAAAAATTTAGCAAACAACAAAGTTATTTACAACTATTTACACTGAAATACAGGAAATGCATCAGGCGCAACTATTTACAACCATTTGCAAAACAGTTCTGATTGGCTGATGTGATGCATTTTTCCTCCAATAGGAAAGAGGGTTTCATGTTTTTTCACCTGAAGCTAGCTAGCGATCTCTGCTTGCTAGCGTTTCACCGTATCCTCCTGCACTAAACACGATGATAATATTCAGGAAAAAGCCGTATATTAGTTTTAATGAGTCCAGTTTTACTTGGCCTATCAACACAATTTAAAACCTGGTTTATAGTTTGAAGTTAGCACTTTCTATGTAAATTGAAATGGAGTTGCAGTGAGACATCGTTTTGCTGCTACATCGTCTTAAACTGGTCGTGTGATTTGGAGGCGCCAGTACATCCGTTGACTCCATCGACGTTACTGTGAACAACAAACAGTAAAAGCACTGAATGTCTGTCTACCTGCTTGAAGCCTTCTTGTTGTGGCCCTCCCACTCATGCTTGCGGTGCAGGAAGCCCTCCATTTGGGACGTTGGCGCCTCTGGTTGAGTTTTGGCGGGAAGAGTCGCCGCCTGGCTGGGCTTGCCTTTACGGGACGCCCCGGGCGAGCCAGCGGGACTGGGCTCAGACGTCCCGTTCACCACCTCCGCCCCTTCAACGTTCTCCTGGAACCAGAGCAGATACAGAGGAGTCAGAGGACGACTGTGGACGGACGGAGGACGATGAATGTGAATCAGAAACGCAACATGCAGAGCAGAGAAGAATCACAGGAGGAGACGACATCTAGAGCTCAGGGCACCATCTCACCCCAGGACCATCCCACCCCAGGACCACCCCACCCCAGGACCATCCCACCCCAGGACCACCCCACCCCAGGACCATCCCACCCCAGGACCACCTCACCCCAGGACCACCTCACCCCAGGACCACCCCACCCCAGGACCACCCCACCCCAGGACCATCCCACCCCAGGACCATCCCAGAAACTAAAGAACTAAAGGAAACAGGAGGTCCTCAACATTCACCCTCAACATCTGACCTTTAGTGTAAGAAAAGTTAAAAGTTTAACTGAAGATCTAACTGATGTGATTCATTTATGTCTTGACTGTCTCAACCTTCCTGACTCTGAAGTGAAACTCCTCTGCCCATCAGAGCACAGACATCGGCTGTAGCAGCCTTTTAATCGATTAGTGTGAGAACATTTAACCAGTGATTAGAAGAACGTCAGAGCAGAGAAGGAACACGCTGCAAACATGAACTGATCACATGTTTGACGTCATGCATGAAGAGAGAGAGACACCACACGAAAAACAATCTCAAACAATTATCCACTAAATTGCTTGAATCTCATTACTGGCCGTCATCATCATTATTATTATTATTGGTGGGGGAGGAGCAGAGAATGCCATTGGCCAAGTGTCCAAACAGATTTGATATTTTCACACCACACCCACTCCAACCGGATGCTCATTACCCCGTCACTGAGTTCTTCGAAGGTCGGCTGGATGAATCCTGGAGCTTTAACGGGAGGCTGCAGGAGCTGGAGACGTCCCGGGAGCTTTTTAGAGGACGTACGGACTAATCCTCACTGAGACCTGGGCTCAAAGTTTGGACTATCGAGGGTTCTTCCAACATACGATCAACTCTGAGAACGTTTAGTTTTCTCTTTAGGACGTCAGTCATCAATGAGGGCGTCTGCACCAACAACCAAGAACCTTTAAACCTGCATGTTTGGGTTTAGACCTTCATACAGCAAATAACAAGCTAATGTTGCTGTTTGTTATATTTGAACTAAGATAAGAAGCTGATGATCATCATCAACAGCTCCACATGTGGACTGACACCAGATCAGTGTTCACACCTGGACCTGTTTAACCTGGACTCTAGAGACCAGATCAGATCAGGACAGAGTCTGAACGGGGCCTGAGATAATCTTAAATCAAGGTGATTTCACACTCAGGTCATTATTTCCTTAAATCCTATTCTTTCTGCTAAATCATGACCAATCACTGAACAGTTTGTAAGACAAGAGAGAATTTTGTCTTGATTGCACTAAATGAAATAAAGAGTTGAGTGTCTAAATGGTTCAAATCAGACATTTTGATTGGTTGTTGTACTTTAACATAGTTACGAGACGCTGCAGTTCTCAACATTGGTGTTTTTTTACAATATCTAAAACTGAAACCACCAGCAGCTACCATCCGTGGGTGGTAAACGTCTGAATACGTCTCTGTTTTAAACATTCATGTCTTAAATAATCCAGGAACAGATCGCTGCTCTTCATTTGAGCCGTCCTTTCATTTTACCGACGCTGATCCACGCTGATGGAAACATGTCTACTCATTAAAGTCTCAGGATGAAAGCTGGTGAAGAAGATGAGATGAAGAAACAGAAACTCCAACTGAAACGCTAATGAAGGTGACGACATGCAACAGCAGCAAGTTCACATAAACCCAGAGTGTGGACATGAGACATGACGCAGAGTGGACCGACTGGTGTGACGGTTTATTGGGAATGTGTGTTAGTACTGGAGGAGCTGGATGGACATGCAACAGAAACCAAGAAAACAACGAGATGTTAATGAACCGGAACTGAATAAATATAATGAGGAGAGGACGAACACAAACACACACGACCTGGGAAACGTTCTAACATGAAGTCATGGCATTGATTACAGTCAATACGTAGAGTGATGCTATGAGAGAAAAGACCATGACAAAGAATAAACTTTAACTCTGAGGAAAACTGTTAAATGTCACATTTAAACAATAAAATGTGTAGATACTTGGTTTGTAATTGGTCGTTTTTCCTTAAAAGTTGTAAATGATCAAGTTTAGAAACAGAAGTTGTGAAAAAAGAAGAAAACATTGTTTATTTTAATGCTAAATTCTACTTTTGGTCCATTTCTCTGCTTTAAACGGTGAATTAATGTTTTAGCTTTAATCTATTTTACAGGAATGTAGGAAAACTAATCTGAAGTTTTTGTCCCAGATGAAACATAAAATGAAGTTTGACATGTAAACATGATTGTAGATGGAATGGATCATTGCATATACATATGTTCATGTATGCTGCATGTGTATTAGTATAATATGAAGATGGTGAACATGACTGTTTGGGATGTGGGAGTTACTCTGAGAAGTTTTTTTGCTAAATTTGGGAAAACTCTCCCTCTACAAAAACAAACATCTTCTTATTGTTTGTACAGTCACAGTTAATATACAGACTGATAAGAGTTATGGATCAAATTAAACTTAATAAGGTGCTTTATTTATTTATTTTAAGACAATAAGAGTCAGACGTAATATTTCTGATCAGTTAAAGACAATATTAGAATGTTTTAATGGTTATTTATGGATTAATAAATGTTTTACAGTGTGAGCCAATATGCTGATGATGCCTTAGTTTACATAACAATATATTTCTTCCATAAAGATCCACATTAAACTTTTAAGCTGCTTAAAATCTGTTTTATTGGTTATTTATGGATTAATTGTTCCAGTTTTGTGTCACTGTGTGTGTCGATATGCTGAGACTATTTCATATACATCTCCATCATGATCCACATTAAACTTTTAAGACCCGTAAAATCTCTTCATTTAAGACTTTAAAAGGTTAAAGATACTATGATAATGTTTTATTGGTTATTTATGGATTAATTAATGTCTATTTCCAGTTTTATTTCACTGTGTGTCGATATGCTGACGACGCCTCGGTTTACATTAGAGAATATATTTCTTCCAATAAACTTTATCTCGCATAAAATCTTTTATTTTAAGACGACAACAGTAAGACATTTATCTGCTCTGTTTAAGAGATGATTACAGTGTTTTAATGGTTATTTATGGATTAATAATTAGCATCTTTTTCCAGTTTTTTGTCTCTGATTGATGTGATTCATTAAAAACCTGATTTGTTTCGGGGCTTGTTTGTGCACTCAGAGAGAATCTGTTTGGTTGGTGGCTTCCTCAGCTGTTCATATTCCACAGGGTGAGTTTATAAAGGATTACGTACACGAGCAGAAACATTAAGAGCTGAGGGGAGAGGATGACGGGAGAGTCGAGCTGAGGGAAGACATGGGGGAGAAAGGGGGAAGGAAAGAAGTGAGGAGGAGAGGAATGGATGGAAGAAGAAGGTGCTGGTTTGTTTCTGGTGAGCATGTGTGTGTTTGTGCTCCCATGAAGCATTAAAAGGTCACAACTACATGTCTACAACACGACAACTTTCCTTTGATCAACATCTTTCAGGAACGGCAGGAATCATTTGATTAAAAACCATAAGAAGCATTCAGGAGGGCATGGAGGCCTTTAAATACAACCCTCTTAAATTAAAATTAAGATCATATATCCAATCAGTGCTTCCTGGCCTCTGAGGCTGTTTAGGTCATCTCCTGTTTAATTCTATCAGTGTGTGAAAACAAAATGATTCATATGAAACCTTCAAAGCTTGTTATAACTATAAAATAAGATTAATCAGTGATGAACACAAGGACACGATGTGAGGAAGGACAAAGATAAACTGTCCGAGCTCAGGGCTCAGTCAGTGTGTGTTGCTGTGGTGTGTGTCGTTGTATTTCAGTGTCAGGGTGCAGCCGTGGTCCTGCGGCTCTGCAGGGTGCTGCTGTATTTCTGGTAGGCAGGAGAACGGTAACTAACCCTGGGAGACTCCTGGTCGGACGGCAGCCCGTTCTGAGACACCGGCTCAGTCTCCCTGCAAACACACAACACAATTATGATTAGAATGAGTTTATACAAAGAAAGCTCTACACTGCTGAATGGAAACACATGCTAGCTGGGGAGCTAGCTAAAGGTAAGTCACTGTTAAATCTTCTCCAGGTGTCGTGGGCCTAACTTAACAAAACATCTGTGAAGGGAGGTGCCCACTTGAAAACCCCAATGACATGCTGCATACTGCTGTTGTTTAGGTCAGGTTCCTGATGTCTTCATGTTGCTTGGTAGCTATGGTTAGTTGCTGAGCGGGACATACAAGCCAGCAGCGTTAGGTTATCTCATATTTCACAGTGTTTGAAGTATCCTCTGCTCCTCTGTGCGCCTACAAGCATTTCTTTAGATTGTAGGTTAAGCTAGCCAGCAGTATTTGGTTAGCTTATAGTTCACAAAGTTTGAGTTAGCGTCTGCTGCTGAGCGGAACATACAAGCCAGCAGCTTCATATCACATGACTGTAGGTTTGTTAGGGTTTCTCAGCTGGACAGGGCCTCGAAATGTGTTTTGCTTGGGATTCTGGCACAAGGGATTGTAACATATAATCCTGTGTATTAATGAACTGTGAAGGTTCTCAGTCATCCGGGTCATGGTACGTCCAAAAGTGACTGTATTTACTGCTGCATGGTCTGACCTCGGCTGTGCTGCAGCGTCTTCCTCTGCTGTCGGTGGTTGCCTACTCCTCTCTTCTTCCTCTTGCCTTCTTCTCACTTCCAGTAGCTCCATCTGGAATCACAAACACAGCGTTAGCGCCCACCGCTCTCAGACGTCCCGTCGCTCTCAGACATCCCGTCGCTCTCAGACGTGCCCCGTTAACCATCCTCACCGTGGTCAGCCTCTCCAGTGCAGAGAAGCGCTCCTCCCAGGTGGCGGCCGACTTCTCGAAGGCCTCGTGGCGTTTGATGAGCTTCTCCACCTCGTCCACGTTCTGGCCGATCTCCCGGCTGGACAGGTAGGGCTCCTGTCCCAGCAGCCAGGCCTCAGCCACGCCGGCGTCCCTGGAGAACTGGTGCACCTCCAGAACTGAACCAGACCAGACCGACCAGTTAGTCCACGTTCACTGACCTCAGAGCAGAAACCATTTATACGTGAAGGAGCCTCACCCAGTCTAAGCCACTCCCATCTGTCCTCCCACTTGTCAATCATGTCTTTCCTCTTGTCCGTCAACTGAAGCAACTTTTCTTTAATCTGTGAAGAGAAAACATCTCAGCAAAAAGAAACCAACACCGTTTAAATTCATACAGAAATATAATTTAAATCTTCTCAGACGTTCATTTAGACCTCGTTATAATTTAAACGTATTTACAGGTTTAAGAGAAAGAGGAAGTGATCACATTCAAACTGTTTTAAATGAAACTGTCAACTAAAGGCACAGATAGAACAAACACTGGCCAGTTCATTAGGTACACCAGTGACTAAACCCGCCTTCTATGTTCAGTTTAAAGGTGGATGATCGTAGTGGAGGATGGAGTCTGACTACAGCGTCAAAATATTAGGGACACGTGTCAGTTCAATAGATCGACACAATGAAACCCGGTAGAACCAACATCTCTCAGTCAGTAGAGACTAAAGCTGATCACCAGGACCATCATGGAGGTTTAGAGCATTAGGTTTGACGGCTGTACCTAATGAAGTGGCCAGTGAATGTATGTTTTTCATTCTGGTTCCCAGGATGTAAAATCTGGGAACCAGAACTTGATTTAAATGAATCCAGTTGGAGCTTTAGGATGAGGCCTGTGAGTGTAAACGATCAGACGGTTTAGTTTTAAAGGACGTTGCTGCGTCTCCACCTCCTCTGAAGCGTAGTGCTTCCTGGCCAGCAGAGCTTTGCCCAGCTCGATGCAGGCCGTGAAGCTGTCGTTGCGAGCGTCGATCTCCGCCTTGATGCCCTGGTGGTTGTTCATCAGCAGCTCCACCGACGACACGTCCCTGAGAACAAGACGCCGCGTTAACTCCGTCATTAAGACGTCTGATAGCACAGATAGCAGTCTGAACTAGAACTGGACCAAGAGCCTCCTACCTGGGCTTCTCCTGCGCCTCGATCAGGCGGATGACGTCCTCCATCCACAGCATCAGGTCACGCACCATGCTGAAGAAGCGGAACTTGTCTCCGGTGTCGGCCAGCTTCGCCCGCCGCCCCTCCGCCGCCTCCAGCAGGTTCTTCCAGGCCTCCAGGACCTGAAGGGGGACGAGACGGCACAGAGCGGGGTTCAGACCCGAGGGACCAGATGTTGGACTCCTCCCACACAAACAGCACTGACTGATAATCTGCTGCTCTGCTCTGTGATGAGCTGGAACATTATGACAGCCGGGGGAATAAACGGAAGCAAAGAAAAACATTCAGACGTGCAGGCGGCACAAGCTCCAACCTCAGAGGTGGAGGGCAACGTAGCAACGTAGCAACGTAGCAACGTAGCAACGTAGCAACGTGGCAACAGATGTGATAAATATCGTCTTTATGTCTGGATGTTTAACGCAGAGAGGGGCCTGGGCCAAGCAGGAAGCTCTGAAGCAATAACTGGTTTTCTTTCTACGCCTCACGCCTTCATTAAGCCAAGCCGCTCAGACGTTAGCGCTGCAGCTAAATGGTTTGTTTTTTAACGAGCACCATGTGCAGGTTTGCTGCTCAGGTCACGGTAAGTCCAGACTGATGTGGGGTTCAGAGTCCTGAGGGCGCAGGATCTGCCCCTGGTCCAGCTTCTATACATCTACATCACACACTAAGTTCTTCTAAGGTCTCAGGTGAAAGCTCCAGTCCTTCACTTTCATTCCTAGACGCTGAAATGAAATCTGACTGGTGAAGGTCAGCAGAGCTGCAGGTTCTAGATTCTGACACTCCGCTGATGGAGTGACTACCAAGCCACTACGCTTCACTGCACACTTCAGCTTCTCATCTTCGCCGACTCAACACACCTGAGCTGTGTTTGCAAACCGCCGTGCGTCAGTTTGAGCCGCGACGCAAACAAACAAACGGCAAACGAGTGTTTGCAGAGCTGCAGGTCTGTGACTGACTCTAGGAGCTAATGGAGCTAATGGACAACGACTAAAATGTCTCTGAGCTCTGTCGACATTTTAGTCTCAAGGATCGAAAGGAAAGTCTGAAACTGCAGCCAGAAATGAAGACTGATGCAAAGCTGATGCTGCTGGTGAACGGCGTCTCACCTCGCCCTTTCTCTTCTGGTGGACAGAGGATGGAGCAGGGAAACATACAGGGAATGGTCAAAACACAGCGGCATCACAGAAGAAACAACAAACCACGTCATCACATGCAGGGCCTTACTATGAGCTACGCTAGGCTAACAGCACCTTACTATGAGCTACGCTAGGCTAACGGCACCTCACTCTGAGCTACGCTAGGCTAACGGCACCTTACTCTGAGCTATGCTAGGCTAACGGCACCTCACTCTGAGCTATGATAGGCTAACGGCACCTTCCTCTGAGCTACGCTAAGCTAACGGCACCTTCCTCTGAGCTGCGCTAGGCTAACGGCACCTTCCTCTGGTCTCTGAGCTAAGCTAGGCTAACGGAACCTTCCTCTGGTCTCTGAGCTAAGCTAGGCTAACGGCACCTTCCTCTGGAGTCTGAGCTAAGCTAGGCTAACGGCACCTTCCTCTGGTCTCTGAGCTAAGCTAGGCTAACAGCACCTTCCTCTGGTCTCTGAGCTAAGCTAGGCTAACAGCACCTTCCTCGGGAGTCTGAGCTAAGCTAAGCTAACGGCACCCTCCTCTGGAGTCTGAGCTAAGCTAGGCTAACGGCACCTTCCTCTGGTCTCTGAGCTAAGCTAGGCTAACGGCACCTTCCTCTGGTGTCTGAGCTAAGCTAGGCTAACAGAACCTTCCTCTGGTCTCTGAGCTAAGCTAGGCTAACGGAACCTTCCTCTGGTCTCTGAGCTAAGCTAGGCTAACGGCACCTTCCTCTGGTGTCTGAGCTAAGCTAGGCTAACGGCACCTTCCTCTGGTGTCTGAGCTAAGCTAGGCAAACAGAACCTTCCTCTGGTCTCTGAGCTAAGCGAGGCTAACGGAACCTTCCCCTGGTCTCTGAGCTAAGCTAGGCTAACGGCACCTTCCTCTGGTGTCTGAGCTAAGCTAGGCTAACGGCACCTTCCTCTGGTGTCTGAGCTAAGCTAGGCAAACAGAACCTTCCTCTGGTCTCTGAGCTAAGCGAGGCTAACAGAACCTTCCTCTGGTCTCTGAGCTAAGCTAGGCTAACGGAACCTTTCCTTCTGACATGAATCTTAAGCTGAAATCAGAAGGAGACTCTTTGTGTCTGAGCGTCCAAGAAGAGAAGAAGGACACAGAGTCTCCAGTATTTTGACCACACCCTGTAAGATCTAAGAATGAGTCTCGTTCCTCTAAAGGCGGAGCCTCGTCTCTAAACGCCCTGAGGACCAGTGTTAGTGTTGGAGCAGCAGCGGAGCAGCATGCATGAGGCTGACACGTCCGGGTCCTTTAAGCCTGAAACACTGAGGGAACGTGAACCCGGTCTGGTCTGAGCCAAGCTCACCTCTCCTTCTCGCTTCTGAATGTCGTCGGCTTTGTCTCCAGCGTAGGCGGACTGCAGACGGACGGCGTCCTCCTGGAGCTGCCGGACCTGCAGGAGGGAAACGGTCCAGGCTGCTTAGCAACACGCTGATGTTTGCATGGCTTTAAGAACCAGGGGTCGGCCCCGTACCTGCGTCCCCAGAGCCTGGATGTCGTGTTCGAAGGTGGTGTGCATCCTCTGCAGCGTCTCCACCGTGTTCTGGTCGCGGCCCAGCTCCTCGGGGAGCTTCTTGTGTTTGTCCAGGATGCGGTTGAGGATCTCCTTGGCATCGTGGTAGAACTTGTGGAGCTCATAGGAGGCGGCGAGGATCTGCGTGCGGGTGTCGATGAGCTCCAGCAGGTCGGCCCAGGCCTCGTTCAGGCCGTCCTTCCACTCGGCGATGGTGGCGGCGTCGCCGTGGCCCGAGTTGATCAGATCGTCCGCCTGCCGGTTGACGCTGTCCACGCGCTCCTGCCCGATGTTCCCCGTGTCCCGGGCGAATTCCCTGAAGCGTTCCTGCAGCATCTGGAGGAGGAGAGGAAGAGGAAGAGGAAGAGGAGCACGCCTTCATTTAATGTCTGGAAGTATCCAGCTTTTCTTTTTAGTTTCAGATAAAAACAACATCTGTTGATAAAGGTTTAATGTCAGGCTGTGAGTGATGAGTCAGAGTTCTGCACTGACCGTGACGTGCTCGTAGTCCTGTCCCAGCTCGTGCGACCCGGCCACCACCTCCCTCTCTGCGATCCACTGCTCCAGGTCGTCCACCTCGCGGTTGAGCTGGAAGAGACGGAAGCGCTCGTCCAGCTTCCCGCGGCGCTCCTCGGACAGGTCCTTCAGGCCGGCGTACAGCTTGTCCACCTGGGACTGACGCATGCCGATGCGTTCGCTGCAGCGGGACGACACAGCGTCAGGACCACACATTCAGATTTCACTTCCTGATCGAGCCAGAGGAACGGACAGGACGGCGCTCACCTGTCGGGATGTCCCGCTGCCACCAGGCCTCGGCTGGTGCTGGACAGCTGGTGGACGGTGTCGGCGTAGTCCTCCACCGCCTGCTCCAGGATCTGGTGCTTCTTCAGCATGGCCACGGAGCTCTGCTCGTCCTGGACGAGAAAACAAAAGTGTCAGGATCAGAAGAGAAACAGAAACTCAGGGAGGAACCGACACGTGAAGACGAACGAAGACGAGGAACAAGAAACTACTGAGATGAGTCAAGAATCAGTGAGTCACACGTTAAAGGAACAAACACTTTAGTACACGGCTCAGATATTAAAGATATTTATTCACAACAAATAAAAATAAACTTTACTGTAAGTTTTTACTTTTATTCATAGGTAACGCTGGAACGTAATGGATTACTTTTAACTGATGGTAACGTAGTAACCTAACTACTTTTAAAAGTAACTATACCTGACACTGATCATATACTTCATCCACTAAGATAATACTTCTCATCATAATATACTTTTATTTCAGCTATAAAACGTCTCATTAAACAAATGTCTCTCAGTGAAAAAGTAGAGAATCTTTAATGAATAGATCCTTAAAAACAAATAACTAGACCTTGAGACAGTGAGGACATTAAAATGTTTTTGACTAAATGAATCCTCCTCCTGCTCCTCCTCCTCCTGCTCCTCCTCCTCCTGCTCCTCCTCCACCTGCTCCTCCTCCTCCTCCTCCTCCTCCTCACCTTGGCCTTCTCCTCTGACATCATGTAGAGCTCCTGCTCACTCATCCAGGCCTCGGCCTCAGCAGCATCAAAGTAGTACTGCTGGGCCTCGTGGGCCTCGCTCAGGCGTCCGTGCCGTTTCTCCGTCTCCTTCCTGATCTGCTCCCACAGAGACTGGAAGCCGGCGAGACGCTGGCGGATCAGCTCGGCCATCGGGGACTCGTCCCTCAGGACGTGCTGGCTGCGCTCGAAGATGTCGTCGTAGCGAGGCTGGTGGCCCTGGATCTCCTTCTGCAGCGTCTGCAGGGGTCAGAGGTCAGGGGTCAGAGGTCAGGGGTCAGAGGTCAGGGGTCAAGGTCAGAGGTCACACAGAGGCATCAAAAAACCTCAAAGGGTTCAGTACCTGGTTCTTCTTGATGAGCAGCTGGACGGTCTGCAGGTTGTGTCCGTGGTCGGTGGACGTGGCCAGAGGCATCCTCTCCTCCACCCACAGCTGCAACCAGACATGACATCACATGACATCACATGACATCACATCACATCAGAGAGTCTGTTAAACATCTGACGCCTCCTCTGCTCAGAAACATCACTGCTACCAGATCAGAGCATGGACTTAAGAGGACATGGAGGAAGGATGAGGACACACTGAGGACACACTGAGGACATGTCTCTGCAGCATCAGATGTGTTTCTCTGTGACTCTTTGTTTTGATTGTGTGTCATTAATCACTTCCTCTAACCCGTCCTCACCACCTCCTGGTTCTGGTTCCTGTTTCAGGTCTCTAAATGGTTTCGGTCTCGTTCTACTCACGATCTCGTCCTCCACGTCTCTGTTGAACTGGTGGATCTCTCTGGACGCCATCAGGTGGTCGCGTCTCTTCTTCAGAGGATCCTGCAGCGACTGGAACTTCGTCTCCACGCTGATCCTCTGGCCGTCCACCTCCTCAGAGCCCTTCCCCTCCTGGCTGAGGGCCTGGGACTGACCCTGCAGCTCCCCCACCTCCTTCTGACGCACCTCCACCTGGCTCTCCAGGATCTGCAGGAGGAAGAGGAGCAGGAGGAAGGGGAGGAGGAGGAGGAGGAGAGAGGAGGAGGAGGAGGAGGAGGAGGAGGAGGAGGAGGAGGAGGAGGAGAGGAGGAGGAGGAGGAGGAGGAAGAGGAGGAGGAGGAGGAGGAGGGAAGTGAACAGGTCATGAGTGATGCAGGATCTGAACAAACTGAAGAGTAAAATATAATAAAATCAAAGTTTCTAGTTCTTAGCTTTTAACCAGCGTCTTCAGATCAGCTGACTGTATCCATGACAACCCAGTAAACCGTGTCCTCCATGAGGCTTTTTAAAATGATTATTATAAGAATTTAAATTAAGCTTTTGAGGAATAATCAAATAAAAATAAAAATATTAAATTCTTATTTTAATGATGAGGATTAAATTCAATGTTCTCAAATATGATAAAATGCAAAAAAAAAAAATCAATAAAGATAAATAATTGTTATATTAAAAAAATGTGAATTTACAAAATTAAAAATCCTAAAAAAATATTTTTACACATTATTTTTTATTATTTATTTTACAAAATAATAATATAATAATAATAATACATTTAAAATAAAACAGAAATAAAAAAATGCAGCTTTACAAAAATGAAATATCCTTCCTCGTCTGCAGCTGAGACGGCGTCAAGAAGAAGACGAAGACATGTGGACACAGTGAGAGCAGGGAGACGTTTCGTTTTTCTTCCTCTTCTGCTTCACTACTAATGATGTGTGCTATCTCTGTGAGGAGTGTTGGCTCTAACACATCAAATGAGAGATTATATAACGAGAGAGAGAGAGAGAGAGAGACAGAGAGAGAGAGAGAGAGAGAGACAGAGAGAGAGACAGAGAGAGAGAGACAGAGAGTGTTTGCAGCAGTGGATGAATTATGTAAAAGCTCTCTGACTGTAGAGATGTTCCAGCTCTGACTCGATTCCTTCCAGGACTTTAACAGGTTTGGATCAAAGACACTAAAGATAATTCATCAGGATTTAAAGCTTTAGAGACGTGTATGAGCAGGAGGAGCCTGACAGACTGAACCCAGGGAGAAATGATCCTGAAACATGAGCTGCACTTCCTCTACTGTCCTCTAGAGGCTCCACCAGGAAGCTTTAACCTGCGTCTGTAGCTCCAGAGCTGCTTCAGTTCTCTGGTTATTACGTCGTATTACATGTGAGGTCAGGAAGCAGCTGATGGGGGACACGCTGACGTCCCTCTAAGACTTTAAACCTGCCTGAGCTCCCTCCAAACATGTTCCCAGGTTCCCAGGAGCCGGCGGGTTCCCAGGAGCCGGCGGGTTCCCAGGAGCCGGCGGGTTCTCAGGAGCCGGCGGGTTCTCAGGAGCCCTACCTGTTGTTTCTTCAGCAGGATGTTGACGGAGGTCAGGTCTTTGCCGTAGTCGTCAGACTGCAGCTGTCCCTCCAGACTCGCCATCCACTTGTCCAGGTCGGCGCAGCTCTGCGTGAACAGCTCGGCCTTGTTGGCGTCAAACAGACACTTGGCTTTGGTCTGCGTCGTGGACTCCAGGTCGTCCCACATGGTTTTCAGGGACGCCAGCTTCTCTTTGACCATGTCCTCCGTCTCTGGTTTCTCTGCCATCAGAGCCTGACCGTCCTGGAAACACAAGAGACACAAGAGAAAGACATCAGGCTTTATGTGTCTCCACAGAGAAGACGAGGAGGAGGAAGAGGAGGAGGAAGAGGAAGAGGAGGAGGAAGAGATAGAGGAAGAGGAGGAGGAAGAGGAGTAGGAGGAGGAGGAGGAAGAGGAAGAGATAGAGGAAGAGGAGGAGGAAGAGGAGTAGGAGGAGGAGGAGGAAGAGGAGGGAGGAGGAAGAGGAGGAGGAAGAGGAAGAGAAAGAAGAGGAGGAGGAAGAGGAGGAGGAAGAAGAGGAGGAGGAGGAGGAGGAGGAGGAGGAGGAGGAGGAGGAGGAGGAGGAAGAGGAAGAGGAGGAGGAGGAGGAAGAGGAAGAGGAAGAGGAGGAGGAAGAGGAAGAGGAAGAGGAGGAGGAGGAGGAGGAGGAGGAAGAGGAGGAGGAAGAAGAGGAGGAGGAAGAGGAGGAGGAAGAAGAGGAGGAGGAGGAGGAGGAGGAGGAGGAGGAGGAGGAGGAGGAGGAGGAGGAGGAGGAGGAGGAGGAAGAGGAAGAGGAGGAGGAGGAGGAAGAGGAAGAGGAAGAGGAGGAGGAAGAGGAAGAGGAAGAGGAGGAGGAGGAGGAGGAGGAGGAGGAGGAGGAGGAGGAGGAGGAAGAGGAGTGGACTTTGACTTGACTCTCTCAAACGTTCATGTCTCTTTAAGACGTTTTAGACTCAGAGCTTCGTCACGTCGTTCTGGTCTCAGCTACACCAGAGACCAGAGACCAGATACCAGACCACGTTGCTCATGTCAGACCCAGCAGGACGTAGCTGTGCTAACCTACGTAGCCTACGTAGCTCTGAGTCATTATTCTAGTCTGCTCACTCTGTAATGACTCCATCCAAACACTAGGGGGCACTCTTTGGTTCTACTTCCTGCTTCACTTGGCTGTAGTTGTTCAGATGTTCTTGTCTCTGAACCGTTCCTCCACGTGCTCCATCTTCATTGATCCACATCAATCACTTAGATTAGATTAGATTACTAAAGAGGAAACAGGATACTACCACGAGGACCAATCACAGCCCTTATGTGATGCTAGTAGTGATGCTAACAGCTAGCATGTCATGTTTGCTCATAGCGTTCTGTTCTCAGTTAGCGTTAGCATCATTTAGCCTCCTCCTCCCACCTTGTTGATCTTGTCCATCCACTCCTTGTTGGACTGCAGCTCGGCCATGAAGGCCTGATGTTTCAGCCACTTGCTGTGCAGGTTCCTGGCCTCGTCGTACGTCATGTCCTGAGCCGTCAGCATCTTCTCGTTGATCCATAGAGACAGCTGAGGACACAGAGACACAACATGACGTCCTCTGACAGCGACGGACGCCGGCGCTCACCTCCTCCTGCTCCACTCTTTACCTCCTGGCAGTCCTGCAGGAACTTCTGCAGGTCTCTGTTGTCCTTCAGCTTCATCAGCAGCTCGCTGGCGGCCGCTCGGTTCTTCTTGTGTCTGCAACAAAAACAAACCGTTAATGTTTTTATGGACACGTTTATGAATCCCTCATGATGTGAAGTCACTGAGCTCACCTCTGGTCGATGGAGTCCACCTTCTCCTGGATGCGCTCGGCGTTGATGTTGCCGTCGGCGACCAGGCGGCGGCCCGTGTCCACCACGGCGCTGATCTTCTCCTCGTTGGCGTCCATGGTGGTCATGAAGTCCTCCTGCTTCTTGATGGCGGCCTCGGCGCCTTCCAGGGTGGTGGGCATCTCAGTGTGAGCCAGGACGTACTCCTGATCCAGGAACAAGCACAGGACAGCATGGAGGTTAGACGAGTCCTGCTGCTCTGCTCAGACGTTAAGTTAAAGCTCCTGAAGGTTTAGATCATAAACGACTCATGATCTTACCCCTCGTGCTACCTTAGGGGTCTCTGTTGAATGGACAGATAGATAGAGAGCATGCAGGAGGGTAGAACGAGGGCTAAACTGAATGGAGTGAATGTTGATGTAATGCAGCCTCCCACCACTTGAGGGCAGCCACGCACCTCACAATGATAAGGTGAGTGTTCAGTTGTGGCGATTTTATTTTGAAACTTTCTACTAAAATCTTTGGAGGTCGACAAAGAGAACCCAGTGAACGCAGGGTGGGGTTTGTTTCCCAGCATGCACCTGGGTAGAGGCTGCAAACATGTGGTCATGAGCATCGTCCTGACGCCCTCGCTGTGGCGGTCCAGGAGCATCGCCGTGGTTACCTGGTTGTTGAGGAAGGCCTCGGCCTGCTTGGTGTCCCTGAGGAACAGCTGGTGAGCGTGGGACTGTGACAGCAGGTTCTGCCGGTTCTCCCACATCTTGTGCAGTTCGTTCCAGCCGGTGTCGAGCGCCTGCAGCCGCTGCCTCAGGAACATGTACTGGGCGTCGGTCTGGCCCTGCGTCACCATCTCGCCCATGTCCCGCATCTTCTGGTAGTCCTCCTCGTAGTTGCGGATCTCGTTCTTGATGCCCTCGTGCTGGGTCAGCAGCTTCTCGGCCTCGGCCAGCGTGTTGGGCATGTCCTCGGAGGCGATGACCGTCTGCGTCCGGGACAGCCACGACTGGAAGTCATCCAGGTCGCGGAGGAACTGCTGCAGCTTGCTGGCCTCGCCCAGGGACTCCTCCCGGTTCTTCATGGTGTCCTGTAAACAAACGGGACAACACCCACAGATTTACTGGTGGTGTAAGTTGATCTGGATCCGTACAGAACTGATTCTGCTCCAACTCCAGCCAGATGCAGAGACCATCATCATCTAAACCTCGTCCTACCTTCATCTCTCCCCAGACGCCGGTGATCTCAGCCAGACGTCCCTTGATGGCCTCAGACTGCTCCGGGTGTTCGGAGGCCAGGCGGTCCGCCTCCTTCCCCAGGTCACCCAGCTTGTCTTCGATGGCGGCCAGGTCGCGCTCCATCCCTGTCAGCTTCCTCTGCAGAGCCATGACGCCGGCCAGGTCGTTGCCCAGCTCCTGGGTGGACTCGATCACCTGGTGGAGGAGGAGACGGCTCAGACGTCAGGACGCAAAGAAACGAACGAGGCAGAGTAATGAAGCAGCTCCCGTCCGTCCCGTCGGTACCTTGGTCTTCTCCTTGATCCAGGACTTGGTCTCGTTACACTCCAGGTGGTAGTTCTGGACGCCCAGAGCCGAGCTCAGACTCTCCTTCTTCTGGTCCACCAGGTCTCTGAACTGACTCCACCTGTGCAGAACCATCCACCTGATCAGTGTCTACTTTTAACACAACGTTCAGATTAAACCGTTAAATCATGTTTATTAATCAGAACAAAGAATAAAACCACCTGATGCTTTATGAGCCGATTTAACTCCGCCTTCTATTACCTGGTGTTGAGTTTGTCCTGCTGAGCCTTGATCTCCTTCTCGCTGGGATGTCCACAGTGGATCAGTTGCCTGGCAACCTGGTTCACCACAGCAACCCGGGACGCCTGGTTGTTCATCTCTGGCTCCAAACTCTCAAACCTGGGACAGAGATACAGCGAGTTAGGGATCTGGAGACATGATCCAGATTTATAAAGGAGGAGGAAACATCTCTGAGGTTCTAGTTTAGTTTGTTTCTCAGAATCTGTTAAAGTCTCTCATCACTAATGAACAGACGTCACTGATTCATGTCATCATTTCTACTAGTGGATCTCTGTCTTGTGTTTAGTCTCGTTCTGGCGTCTGCTCAGAATCTGGAGACTTTTAAGTTTTAAAAACTAAAGTGTTATGTTGATAAATCTAAGTAACTGCTCCTCTACAGCTCCAGGTCTGAGTGTGATGAGGGTACAGAGGAGTCCAGAGGCTCCTTACCGGTGCTGGACGACCTCCAGGTCCTCCAGTTTCTCGGGGATCTCCATGCTGTTGAGCCACTGCTCCTTCTCATCGATCCAGACCTCGCAGGCGCTGGCTTCGCTCATCATCTTGTAGAGCGCCAGAGCGTCCTGCAGCGCCTGCTTCCTGAGCCTCGTCAGCTCGGCCACCTCCTTGTAGCGCTCCTCGATGCCCGCCAGCCGGCTCTGAACCTGCAGACACATCAGCGTTTAAACCTGCAAACATCCCGAGCAGCTGAGTGAAGATGAACGTGAGGGCCTACCTCCTCAGAGTTGGCCTTCTCGGGCGGCAGCGTCTTGGACTGCTCGTGCAGCGTGTCGATGACGGGCCGGTAGCTGGAGATCTCCTCGGCCACGTCCTTGTGTTTCTTAACCAGAGCCTGGGTGGAGAACTCGTTATGGCCGACGTCAACGCTGGAGACGATCCGCAGGACGTCCAGCATCCACGTGTCCACGTCATCAGCATCAGCCTGCAGACGGAGCATTTGATTCGTTAGCGGAACAGAAGCTACAGTAGATGTTTGTAGATGTTTGTCCAGGTTTTGTTAAATTACCAGGAGCATCCACAGCCCAGCCTGCTAGATAACAAACTGAATCAGTCTCTATTAGAAGTATAGATCGAGTGGTTTTACCTGGAACTGGTGCAGGTTGCAGGCCTCCTGCAGTCGAGCTTTGCGTACGGCCGACAGACGCTCCAGAGCCGCCCACTGCTCCTGCAGCGAGAGAGAAAAGAAGGTTTACTCACGATAAAGACGTTTTCTTTGGTTTTTCTTTCGTCCTTTCTCCGGTGCAGCTGCAGCGTACCTGGATGTCCTGGATCCTCTCTTTAATCTTGTCGGCTCCAAAGTGGTTGTTGGCCACCAGCTCCTCGCCCTGTTTGATGGTCTGCTGCAGGTGGGCCGCTCGCCCGCTCATCTCGTCCTCGAAGGCTTTGTGCTGACTCAGCAGCCTCAGTGCTCCCGTTAGATCCTTCCCATAATCCTCAGAGGACAGGATCTGCTCCTTCTCCCTTATCCATCCCTCCTGCAGACCACAGACACATCCAGGCCTTGGTTACTTTAGTTCCAGGGAGCTGGTCTGACTCTGAACTGGATGTAATGAGGCCATTCATTATTGTTTGAGAGCTTCACAACAACATGTAGCATGACTGGATGACTGGTTCTCTGGGAATCAGTCGTATAATGGAGCCAGATTCTCTTCAAATGAAAGAACCCAACGTGGAACACTTTGGGTTCTTTGACTGATCCAAACGTAAAGAGTCTAAACCCACATCCATTAATACTTGTGTTCATTTATGTTTTACAGCTGACTAAGTCCTTTCTACTACAAACAAAAACAGATGCTAACATCTGGTTTGGCCGCCTGAAGAACCAATAATAGATAAACACTATGTTTAACCTCTTCAGCCATTTCCCAGAAGAACTTCCAGAGGCGGCGGGACTCCTCCAGGCGGGCTCGCCGCTCAGCCGCCAGCTGGCTCAGCTCCTGGTAGCAGAACTCCATGTGAGCGATCCGATCCCTGATGATCTGAGGATCGCAGGGTTTGTAACCTGAGGAAGAGGAAGAGGAAGAGGAAGAGGAAGAGGAGGGCAATGAAACAGAGAGGAGAAGCTTAGGAGAAACATGAAGTCATTTATTTTTAGTCGTCGTACCCTCGCTGTCGCTGGCGAACTTCTGAGCGTTGCGGTTGACGTTCCGGACTCGGTCGGCCTGGATGCTGATGTCGGCCTCCACCAGGGCGTGTTTCTGCAGCAGGTCCTCCACACCCAGCAGGTGTTTCCCATAATCCTGAGAGAGCAGCAGCATCTGCAGAGGGAGAGTCCAGAGTCAGTGTCACATCATCTACGATCTACTGCTTTATGCAAAGATACAAACTATGACAAATGTTAACCAGACAAGACTAGAATCATCCTTGTCTTGTGATTGGTGGAGGGGCACTCTGTTAATCATCTGATCTGAGTTGGTGATAGCCCCCCAAGACTAGCTGCCAAAAGTGAACTGTCACTAAGCTATGAAGTTTAAGAAGTCTAAGTACAAGCTGCATGACGTTTTGCCTTCTGCTGACTTCTCACTGACTGCATTAGCATTTAGCATTTAGCATTTAGCTTAAATTGTCCATCTACCTTCATCTCGTCCATCCAGTCCATGATGTAGAGCATCTCCTGGAAGACCCTCTGCAGACCAAGGTTCATCTCCAGCCTCTGCCGGCGAGCCTTCAGGAGCTCCAGCAGATACTCCCACAGTCGGATCACGTTGTCCTTCCTGGCCGTGATGCGTTTGATGTCATGGTAACTCTCCGCCTCCAGCTCCTTCGCCACGGCAACCACTGCCTATATTCACATCAAGAGGGAGGACGAGAACGACTGAGTGTTAAACCATAAGTGCTTTTACACTGTTTATTCACAATGTACTGAGTATTATACATCGGCTTAATCGTAGAAACAACAGGAAACCTTTACGTCATTACGTTAACGTGCGCGTTGTAAACGTGTACATTAAAGTAAAGGTGACTGACCTGAACTCGCTCCTCATAGGCTGCGATGTCGGTTTCTATGGCTTCGTGTTTCTTGGTGGCAGCTTCCACGGCCTGGAGGTCGAATCCAAAGTTATCCTGAAGGAGGAAAAGGAGACAGGACCATCACCCTGATGCTGGAGTCAGGTTTGATAAAAACAAACCTACACACAGTGGTTTCGTGTTGTGTTGTGTTGTGCGTTACCTGGGAGACCAGCCTCTGGTTCTCACTCAGCCACGTCTCCCTCATGGCGGCCTTGCGGTCGAAGCGCCGCGCGAGCTGCTCCAGTTTCTCCTGGCGAATCAGCTCCGTCCTCAGAGCCAGCTCCCGCTCGTGCTCCGCCTTCTCCAGACGCTCCCATGCCTGAAACGAACGCACACAATCAGACCTTCATGACACCGTAAAGATTCACAGTGTCTGAACTTCTGTCTGTCTTCAGGTCAGTCTATGGGTAAGACGTTGGATTGAAAGCTTGAGACTTGTCCTTAAGACACTCTAGTGATGTTTTAATCCTGGTCTCATTAAGGACGTTCTGTGTTCAGCTGGTGTCACTGTTCTTAGATCAGTCCAGTCTCCCATAGCCTGATGCTGCCACCACCGTGCTTCACTGGTGGAATGAGGAAGACCAAGAGTTCAAGCTCCGATTAACTGCACCTCAAGATTAGAGCTCACATAAAGGCTTCACAGAGTTAAAGTAGCAGAAGAAGAAGAACTACTTTGGCCAAGAAACACAATGAACTGACGTGAGACCAGTGGAAACCTGGCCTTGGGTTTGATGAGGCTCCGGTCTGTGGAGCTGACTGTTATCTACATTATTCCACCTGCGTTTCTTCACAGTTATGAACAAAGCGTCTGAATGAAAAAGGTGGATTGACAGTTTCACCTTGTTGATGTCAGAGATGAGTTTTCCTTCTCGAGGAGTGTAGACCTTCTGGTTGTTGGCTCTCATCTTACTCTGGATGGTGAACAGAAGAACCTCCAGGTTTCCTTTCTCTGTGAACCTGCACATGAACACACAGACAATCACAGAAGGAAGCAAAGAGTCAGAAATAAAATCATTCTGCAGCCTGCTCTGACTCCTGGTCTGGGTTATGAAACTAAATGTGGTTAGCTTAGCTTAGCATAAAACCAGCAGGTCAGAACTAGCCGGGGGGTTGATGTTTACGTACTTGGGTGGTTTCTCCACGGTGCGGTAGGTGTTGAAGGCCTGAAGCTGCTGCTGGACGCCAACCAGAGAGTTGGCGAACTTCCTGTTGTTGAGGATGATGATGGTCTGCTCGATCCACTCCAGCAGGTCGGACGCCAGGGACTCGTACTTCTCGATCATCTTCTCCGTCTCGATGGCGTTATCCAGAACCTGGAAAAAAAAACGAGGTAATAAACACCTGTACGTACGATTAATCACTTATCCATCACGTATGAAGCTACATGAATCATTCACTAGATCAAAGCTGGATCTCTCCTTACGTCCTACAGCAACACATGAGGTTGACATTTAGGTTGTCCTATAAGAGTTGAGTGTCTCTGTTCGTCCGTGGTGGACGTGTCTCATCGTTACCTTGCCGATTCTCTTCCCCTCCACCTTCAGCGCCTTCATCTTGGAGAAGTAGTGGTAGTAGGTGACGACGTAGGTGATGATGGACTTCTCATCAGGATGGTCCACACTGATGTCTGCACACAAACACACACACATGAGTAACGCATGTCTGCTGTGATGTCACAGACGCAGAGCGACAGTGTGTCACCTTCAGGGTCCAGCAGCTTGGTGAGGCCCAGGTGCTGCTCGGCCAGGTTGAAGGCGTTCTGCAGGTTGTAGTGAGCGTTTGATTTCTTCAGCTTATCAAAGTCGATCAGGTCGGGTCTGAGGAGAAGGAAGCAACGAGTTAAAAGGTCTGATAGATGACTTTAACCTTTAAACCTTTAAAAGGTCAGAAATAAAGAAATAAAATACAGGAATCATCTTAACCTCCTCAGACACTAGCTTTCATTTGTTATACATTTTTATTTCTCTAAGGTATTTGGGATTAGTAGAAACTAAGAGGTATAAACCTGAGCATCATCTGTGAACAGGAAGTAGCTTTAGAAAAAAAATGTCCTCATATGTGGACACAGGGATTATTTCACTGTATAATACAATACAGTATATTTCAACACCTGAACATTGATGTGCAAAGACACAATGAAGTCCCAATGTCCTCAAACAAGGACTTGCTAATTAGCGACGCTGTAGCTCGTTCCTATCGATAGAATTCGTTAAACCTGTGTGTGTCTCATATCAAACTAGAAAAGTTAACAAACAAATAAATAAGTTTGAACCATAAAATCTGAAGAGGTTTTGTACCTTATCCTTTTTTGTCTCGTGATCATTTGTAGAATAAATCCACTGAAACGGTCGTCATCATGTTTTAACACTGATTAGTGTACTTACCTTTAGCGGCCACTAGATGGCAGACAAACACGTCTAGTTATGAGGACGACAGGTTTAAATGAAGCAAAATGCAGAATAAGCTGCTAGAACCCTGAACCTTAATGTCCCTGTATGAGGACGCAGGGTCTCAGGAGGTTAAAACGTTTCAGCTCTGACTCAAACTGACACAGGTGAGATGTTAGATATAACGTGATTAATGACGGCTGAGAGGAGGAGCAGCATCTTTACATGCTGTGAATTTTTGACATTACTCTCTGAGCATGAATCCTTTGGCCTGTTTGCTCTGAATGTGATCTTTGTTTAGTTTAATGCAGACAAAGAAACGATTTAAATGTTAAAGTCAGCGGTTTGAAGGCAGACGTCTCCTGACCAGTCAGCTGAGACTCTGCTGTTATTAACGCCACCACTGTCTGAACGCACAACCAGCACGAGGACGCATGATGTCATGACAATTTATTTATTCCTGTTTTTCATCTGATTCTCACGGTTTGTTTGCAGGAAACGAACCAGATCCTGACGGGACGGACCTTTAAATATGTGTCCCACTCAGGATGAAGCTTCAGGGTTCAGGTCTAATCTGAGTCTTTGTCTCTAAATAAATCAGATGTTCTCATGTGAGAGTGTTTCCATCTGGTTCCTAAATGTGGATCATGTCTCCAAGTCACCAAGCAGCTGTTGATGGTTCTGATCCAGTGGTAGGTAGAGATCCATTAATATTCTACTGACCACATGATGGCAATGCTGCTCATTTACAGACACACACACTGAGATCACATCTACAGAGCTGGCTGGGGACGCATGTGGAGACACATTAAGACCAGGTGGATGGACAGGTGAGACCAGGTGAGACCAGGTGAGACCAGGTGAGACCAGGTGAGACCAGGTGAGACCAGGTGGATATATTAGGACACAGCATAAACAGGACTGTTAGCTAAATGCTAATATCTTCATGTTCATCATTACTGTAGTTTTCAGACTATAAACCGTTACTTTTGTCACTTGCTTTGGATTAAATTTAGCCATTTAACGTTAAAGCTGTTGTATTATTTGTGCATGAATGCTGTTTGTAATGTCAGAGATGTGAAAGTTTGATTGATTGGCTGATTGATTGCGTTTCTCAAATGTAAATAAATGGGACACTTTGTGTCATTTCTGTCCCAACAATCCCCTCCATGGTAGAAGAAACCCTTATATACGGTAATTAAACATTAAAACACCAGCGACTTATGGAACAATCTGTGTTTTCCCTAAAATTTAGCTGGTTTAGTCTGGAAATTACGGTATTTGACAAAGTTTGATGGTGATTGTCACTAAACTGAACTTGCAGTCTGCAGATCAGATAAATCTCAGTCCTTCAAAATAAAACTGTGAAAATGTGCAAAAGTAAATGCTAGCTAGCTCCAGTTTCCCTCTGGAGAATATTAAGAGCTGGTTTGTTAAACGTTTGTAGAAGAGGAAGAAAAAATGAGACGAGCTGATAAAACGACCTGGTGTCGTCTCCACAGTGTTTGACGATGTTTGATGGTGTTTGACGGTGTTCATGGTGACGGTGTTTGACGGTGCCCTGAGCTGCAGTCTGAGCTCCTACCTGTGTTTGTGGATGAGGGCGTTGAAGGCCATGCCGTCCCTCCAGCTGGTGGTGAAGTTGTGGATGTTGACGTTTGGATATCTGGACAGGAAGCAGAAACCACAGCTGGTCAGGTATGTAATCATCAACCAATGAGGCGTAGCCGTGACCTCCAGACTCACCCTGCACTCTTCATCTGACACCACAGCAGCAGAGCGTCTTTAGCCGACTTCTTCTCCTTGTTGTCCTCCGTCTCCACGCTGATGTCCTGGATCTGAGACGCACAAAGAAAAAACATCTTAAAGCTTCAAACAACCAGAAGAACAAAGACGTCCTCCTCTGAAGGTGATGAATTAAACGTCTCATTGTGGACGTCCATCCCGTCTCCAGGATGCCAGCTCTCACCTGGAAGCGGAGGATGATGGTCCAGATGAGGCCCAGGGTGAGGCGGTGGTTTCCGTCCACGATGTCGTGGGAGCCCATGTTCTCCAGGTGAACCCTCTGCTCCTTCAGGAACTGCAGAGCCTTGTCCACATTCTCCAGACAGTGGATGCGCATGCGGCCCTTGGTGGGTTTGGGCTGGGACAAAAGTTCAGAGACGGGTTTATTTACCAGCTTCACACAAAGCAGCAAACCGTCAACGGATTCAAGCTGCTGCCAATGAACAGCTGCAGACACAGCTGAGCGCTTTCAGCCACACTCTGCCCGACCCCGAGACAACGAGGAGATCTTCCTCTTAATCCAGCTCTGAGGAAACCCACCAACATCTCACAAACATTTAGCTACAAGGAGGTCACAGCAGAGACCGGACACAAGGAGGACATCTCACTTTAAGTCTCATGTTTGCGTCTCATGTTCGTTGGGTCTTTGTTGACTTTCAGGATGATTTGAGTCGTTTTATGAAGAAACTCTGAAGGATGCAAACCCTTAAATCAGCTCTGTAGAGTTTAAGATGGAATAAAACTAATAAACATCTCTTTATCAGACTTTAACTCAAACTCTGTGACGCAGTCAAACCAGTTTGAGTTTCACAGACTCTATTTGAAGATGAAATACCACAAACATTCATAGAAACTGACGGCTCTTTAGCTTGGGACTACTTTCTGTGGCGGATTAATTCACATCAGCGTCTCAGATCAGTTCATTATTAGCAGGATACTGTTATTTTTCCTGAGACTCTGAAATAACCAGATAAAAGCAGAGTTATTAAAGTCTTTACTGTGGGAATATTTCATCTCAGGGAGCAGATCTGGACGGTGTTTGCTGAGATAAATGTCTCAGGACAAAAGAATCATCAGAGTTCATTGGTGAACAATGAAGTTTACACCTCGCAGGCCAAGAGTCTGATCCAGGACACTTAACTCTAAAATGTCAGCCTTGGCCTACGCCCACTTCCTTTGTTGTATCCAGGCTTTCCAGATTTCATGGAGTCCATCTGTTCTGTGGCGGAGGCTGAATCTGTCTGAGTGAAACATGGAGGATTAAATCCACAGGATGTTCGATGCAATTAACAGCGGTCTAACGCCAACGTAACCCAACCTCAGCTCTGACGGCTTCCTCTGCTCTCCGTCTTAGTTTTCCATCCTCACCTGAATAAAACCAATGAAACATCTTTTTAACAGCCTGCTCTGCTCTGATCCATCTGTTCAGGATTCTCTCTGGAAGTCTTCAAACGTCAGAAACAGGAAAAAGGTTTTTCCAGGTTTTCCCCCCAAAGAGACACTTTGATATCTGTTCGTCTAGATTAGACTTTACACACAGAGTTTGGACGTCCAGAGACTCTATGAGCTCGTTGATTAGGTTTTATCATGGAGGTCTATGGGGACTGACTCGTTGGCGCCTCTAGTGGACGTTAGAGGAACTTCAGCTTTTGAAGTTTCAGCGTTAGCGTCATTAGTCAACCTCAAAATCTTTATGTGCTTGGGGAGTTTAGACGTAATAGGGTTGTTTCTCAGCTGGATATCAGTCATTAGTTTTTTCTTGGGAACTGAATAACTGCTCATTTTTATAGAAAGCTCCTGGGAAATCAAATGAAAATGTGTTTTTATTACAAATTCTGCAGCATAAACATATTTCAGATTAGCAGTGGAAGTCTAAGTGGACTGATTATAGACTGTATATAAATATGGACAACACGTCTCCACTTCCTGTCCATCTTAATAAACTAAAACGAAACTTATCCAAAAATGTGAGATTTGAATATTCAACATTATATTAACGACCTAAAATAACTGAAACCATCTTTCAAAAAAAAAAAATGTATTTAATGTGTATTTTAGTGTTTTAGTGTTCTCTGGACCAAGCCCCGCCCAATACCATGGAGGGGGTGGAGCTTATGACCTATACTGCAGCCAGACACCAGGGGGAGCTGTTCTATCTTTATAGTGTCTATGGTTCTGACTCACTGCTGGAGCCTCTAGTGGACGATAGAGGAACTGCAGCTTTGTGTTAATTCAGAAAGTTGAGTTAAAGTGTTTATCTATAAATCCTACAACATGCTTTAGTGGAAGATAACTTTACTGAACATATTTAGCATCAATATATTTGCGTAGACGGGTTATTAACTTGTCTTAGTGGACGTTAGAGGAACTGCAGCTCCTACTTCATGTTCAGAGGTTACAGTGAACTCTTAGGCGCAAGTCATACGGCCAGAAAATATTTATAATTCTGAAATAACTAATGTAATTTAGGTATAATCTGCTGTTATATCTTTATAGTATTTTATCATTTTAAGTTTCACGCTCTTTGTTTTTAATGACATCTTGTGTCCTTCAGACGACGCCAACGTTTTCCGTTTAATTCTGGAGGAAATGTTTAAACACAAAATAATAAATAAGTGAATGAAAACAAACGTCCGGCCGTGTTACATGGAAACGCCGACCCTCCACGCTACAAGCAGGACGCCGTCCAACAATAACAGCACTCACACATAAACAGCAGCCGTCATTCAGCATCTGGACCGGGACCAGAGAGAGCCCGTACAGCTGGACGCCACAAAAACAAACAAGAGCTTCAGCCCGTCAGCGGCGGGACTTTCCCCCGTCAGGAGGTTTGAGATTGGACCGTCACGCTGTGTCATGAGACCGAGGCAGCCCTGGTTCCTCTGAGGGAACGCTCAGCTCAACCTCCACGCTGCAGGCCACCAAACTGACAAGAAGTCAATAAATAACACAAACACTGACATTAGATGAGCCTCTGGTCAACGGACAACACAACCACGACTCTACAGGTCTGATCTGAGACTCGTTTGAGATCTGTGGCTTTTTATTCATAAATGTTTGTTGATTCAAACATGTTTTTAGATTCATTTCAATTCATTTTATGAAAAACTCTCATCGGTCTGAATGTAGAGAAACAGAGTTTGAGTTAAATCCTGATAAAGAGTTTGAGCTGCTTAAAGGTTTTTTGACATTTCTACATAAAAATGACTCAGAACATCCTGAAAGTCCACAAAGATAAACACAGACAGAAACATTAGTAAGGATGCACTGAAATGAAAATGGAGACCCCCACTTTTAGGTGCAACCATAAATATTAGACTTGTGTTTGTTTGTTCTTTAAAATGTCCTGGTTTGGGCCTGTTCTGCTGCATCTGGACCAGGACGCCTTGTCCTCATTGATGGACCAATGAACTCTAAAAGAAAATGTCAGGACATCTGTCCATGAGCTGAATGTGAAGAGAAACTGGGTCATGCAGCAAGACAAGGAGAACCAAGAACACAAGTGGTTCTACAAGAGAACGGTTAAAGAAGAACCAGATGAATGTTTAGGAACGGCCAAGTCAAAGTCCTGAACTTAATCCAAGAGAAATGTTGTTGTTGGACCTGAAGCAGCAGTTGATGTGAGGAAACCCACCAACATCTCAGAACTGAAGTGGTTCAAGCTGCTGGAGAACACTGATCAGATGTTACCAGGAGGAGGACACAGGGAGGACATGATATGGATGATCCTTCAGGACACAGCAAACACATGGACCCTCTTGATGGATGTGACTCGTTTGTCTCTCTTTCAGCTCTAACTCTCTTCTTCAAATCATTTCCAGGTCGTCACAGCGACTGAATCGTCTTTTGGTCTCAGCAGACAAACGGCCGCTCGCCCTCAGATTCTTCTGCTGCTGAGTCTGGAGGCGTCAAACTCAATCAATGAGTCCTTTCACAGCCCTCCCCCCTCACCGTCTACCACTGTTACCCCCCTCAGCTCTTCACCATCTCTTCCTTCATCAGCTCAGAGACCAGCTGGGCTTTCTCTCTCTCTGTGTTTGACAAGTTGACAAAAGGCCGGATGAAATCAGAGAGGAGCTGAAGAGGCTCAGACAGAGAGCCAAGAAGAAGAAGAAGAAGAAGAAGAAGAAGAAGAAGAAGAAGAAGAGGAGGAGGAGGAAGAGAGTTTGGCTCTCAGAGCTGGAAGTCACAACTGCTTTTGAAACTTAAACTCAGACAGTGACATATTCATGCTGTTGCCACGGTTACAGCATCTCAGACTGCTCTACAGCGCTTTGCTCCAGAGAAAACGGTTTATTCTGATCAGAATAATGAGTCAGATCGATCAGTGACGGCAGCTTTAAGACGCTTTATTACAAGACGTTGACTTCTGTTTTAATGAAGCTTTTAATCCATCGATCTTCATCTAACATTAATAGATTTAATTGAAGTTTTACTAATCAGAGTGATTACTTCATTTTTACTCAGATATGTCCATAAATAACATAACTTTATTAAATTATTATTTTAGGATTACTGATTCTCATCTGGCTCCTAGGACGAAGGAGGAGGTGTAGAAGAAGAAGACGGATATGAAGAAGAAGAAGTAGAGTAGCTGTGGCTCTGCATCGTTCCTCCTGTGACCAGTAACACCTGTTCTTGTGAAACCAGCTGCTCTGAGCGTCATGAGGTTAATGAACGATCAGAGACAGTTATCAGCTCTGATAGGACGAGGACAAGCAGGACGAGGACGAGGAGGACGAGGACAGCTGCAGCCAAAGACACAACACATTTAATGATCTGATCTAAATGAACCTGATCTGTCTCTATCAGTGATCTTTATAATATCTACTAACTATTAATCAGATGATTATTTATAGTTTTATTTGTATTTCATGGAGCTTGGCTCTTTATTTTAAATAATAGCAGCAGCTGAGTTTGTGATGAAATCATCTGAAACTACTTTAATGAGTTCATTTAGACGGTAGAAGACACAGAGGACAGAGGATAGAGGACAGAGAGGGACTGGGGTAGCTAACGTCCTACTTCCACTTCCTCTCCAGCACCCCCCTTTCAAAATAAAAGCCCCAGTGAACAGGACGTACCAGCTTCTCTCCTGACAGGACCTCCAGCAGCTTGATGAGCATGCGTCCGTCCCTCAGGTCCATGTAGAGGTCAGTGATACGACAGGACACTCTGGACAGGTGGGAGTTCACCCATTTAGTGAAGGTCTTCTTCTGCACCGCCTCACGCTCATCTGGACGAGAGAGTGAGAGGGAGGGGGAGAGGGGGAGAGAGGTGGTCAGTAGAGGAAGTGAATGTTTAGAGTCCAGCTGATCTGTGCAGGTGTGTTTTCATGTGAAGACAACGTCATGGCTTCTGACTGTTCCTGGAAAGATGGGGGGGGGGGTGGTATGTGGGAGACAAGACAGAGACGGGGGAGGACAAGGTTCCTGAACAGAAGAAGAAGAAGAAGAAAAAATCTAAATCCAGCCTGGAAGGAAAAGAGGAGGAGGACTATGAAGAAACAACACAACCTGGTTCAGCTCCACTGATTCTCACTGTTTCTATCTTTGTGAGGACCTTCCATTGACCTAATGCTTCCTCTGCTCCCCTAGTATAACCATTTAGCCACATCATTATGACCACCTTCCCAATATTATGCAGGTCTTTCTTGTGGTGACTCATCAGAGAATGGACATGGGCTTTCTGAGGGTGTCTTTAGTGGGGGGTCTTTGAGGGGAGGGGCCTCGGTGGATCATCCCACTATGGGGTGGGGGTGCCTGGTCTGGTCTAGGTGGGTGCTACATGTCTAAGTAACATCCACACCAATGAATGAAGCCAGGTCCAGAAGTTTCCCAGCAGAACACTGAACTGGAGCAAGATGGTTTAGATGTTATTCACTTCTCCTAAAGTGGTCATAATGTTGTGGCTGACTGGCGTATACACATAAATATAACTTTAAAACACATGCACAGTGCCACAGTTTCAGCTCATCAGGCTAAATGTGGACTCAGATATTTCTGGTTCTTCTCTCAGTTAATGATCATCAGCGTTGTGTTTTCTGTTCTCAGGTCTGTTCTCAGGTGTGTTCTCTGGTCTCTGGTCTGTTCTATGTTCTCAGGTCTGGTCTCTGGTCTGGTCTCTGGTCTGGTCTCAGGTCTCTGGTCTGTTCTCTGGTCTGTTCTCTGGTCTGTTCTCAGGTCTCTGGTCTGTTCTCTGGTCTGTTCTATGTTCTCAGGTCTGGTCTCTGGTCTGGTCTCTGGTCTGGTCTCAGGTCTCTGGTCTGTTCTCTGGTCTGTTGTCAGGTCTCTGGTCTGTTCTCAGGTCTGGTCTCAGGTCTCTGGTCTCAGTTCTCTGGTCTGTTCTCTGGTCTGTTCTCTGGTCTGTTCTCTGGTCTGTTCTCAGGTCTGTTCTCAGGTCTGTTTTCAGGTCTCTGGTCTGTTCTCAGGTCTGTTCTCAGGTCTGTTCTCAGGTCTGTTCTCAGGTCTGTTCTCAGGTCGCAGGTCTCAGGTCTCAGGTCTGTTCTCAGGTCTGTTCTCAGGTCTCTGGTCTCAGGTCTGTTCTCTGGTCTGTTCTCAGGTCTGTTCTCAGGTCTCTGGTCTGTTCTCAGGTCTGTTCTCAGGTCTCTGGTCTGTTCTCAGGTCTCTGGTCTGTTCTCAGGTCTGTTCTCAGGTCTCTGGTCTGTTCTCAGGTCTGTTCTCAGGTCTGTTCTCAGGTCTGTTCTCAGGTCTGTTCTCAGGTCTGTTCTCAGGTCTGTTCTCAGGTCGCAGGTCTCAGGTCTCAGGTCTGTTCTCAGGTCTGTTCTCAGGTCTCTGGTCTCAGGTCTGTTCTCTGGTCTGTTCTCAGGTCTCTGGTCTGTTCTCAGGTCTGTTCTCAGGTCTGTTCTCAGGTCTGTTCTCAGGTCTCTGGTCTGTTCTCTGGTCTGTTCTCAGGTCTGTTCTCAGGTCTGTTCTCAGGTCTGTTCTCAGGTCTGTTCTCAGGTCTGTTCTCAGGTCTGTTCTCAGGTCTCTGGTCTGTTCTCAGGTCTGTTCTCAGGTCTGTTCTCAGGTCTCAGGTCTCAGGTCTCAGGTCTGTTCTCAGGTCTGTTCTCAGGTCTCTGGTCTCAGGTCTGTTCTCTGGTCTGTTCTCAGGTCTCTGGTCTGTTCTCAGGTCTGTTCTCAGGTCTCTGGTCTCAGGTCTGTTCTCAGGTCTGTTCTCAGGTCTCTGTTCTCAGGTCTGTTCTCAGGTCTGTTCTCAGGTCTCAGGTCTGTTCTCAGGTCTCAGGTCTGTTCTCAGGTCTCAGGTCTCAGGTCTCAGGTCTGTTCTCAGGTCTCAGGTCTCTGGTCTGTTCTCAGGTCTCTGGTCTGTTCTCAGAGTTCATGGTCTCAGGATAAACTCTGGTCGACCTCATCTGGAGGGAAACTGGACGGCGTGAGGCCGATAAGAACCTCTGGCTGCTTCATACATGCAAACAAACATTCACACAAACCCGTGACCTCCACAGAGCGGGACAATGGAGGCAGTGTTGAACGGCCTTCAGAGTTTCTGATATCAAACCGGAGCTATGCAGACGGGACGCCGCGGCCTCTGATTGGTCGGATAGCGGCAGGAAGAAGCAACGTGGGACGACTGAGAGCAGCCACGCTGACGACCGGAGGATCCTGGAGGGTTAACGGAGCGAGGACCTTCAGGTGTCACCAGGAAAATGTCACAATAAATGAGCAGCAGTTTGTTGATCAGTTTAACTCCAGAAAAAATAAATGTGTACAGCTTTAAATGCAGACGATGCCTTCAATGACTGTCTGAAAGCTGGACATCTGGACTCCTAACTGGAAGAAGAAGAAGAATGTGTCCGCACATCTCAATCTTAATCTCAGATTATCTTAAAGATGAACTTCACAAACGTCCCACGCTGCCTGGATTCTACTTCTGAGCCACTAACTTTGATTCTGTGGCGTCAGCTCCTGGTTTTTAAGCCGCTGAGATCAGGGAATGAAAATCAAACTAGATGAGGCCGTGCTCTGAGCGGGAGACGTCTTATCTGGTATCTCCAGCTTCATGCTTCCTCATCCGTGTCAGGCACACAGGTGAGAGTCAGGTTTCCTCTTCCTGGGAAACAGATACTGGTCCTGACAGGAAGACACTCTGTCATCAACTGATTCACCACAGTAACGCCCCCCCTCCCCCCAGTCTGGTCTGGTTCACTTTATATGGTCTGAACCAGACGACAGCAGATCTGCTCCAACCCACCAGAAGGAGGAGAAAGAGGACAAGAAGAAGGTGGAGAATGTCTCTATGATGGTTACCAAGGCAACCAGAGTCTGGGACGTCCACTAGAGACCAAGTGTCTGCTATTAAGACGAGTTGTCCATGTCTCTATGTTCATCACATGATGGAACTAGTAGATCCATCTGGAGACAGAACGTAGTCAGAGATCCTGTAGATCCTAGAGATCCTGTAGATCCCAGAGATCCTGTAGATCCTAGAGATCCTGTAGATCCTAGAGATCCTGTAGATCCTAGAGATCCTGTAGATCCTAGAGATCCTGTAGATCCTAGAGATCCTGTAGATCCTAGAGATCTTGTAGATCATAGAGATCCTAGAGATCCTGTAGATCATAGAGATCCTAGAGATCCTGTAGGTCATAGAGATCCAGTTTGATGTGTCAGCGTCTCAAACATTATTTATTATTAAAGTTAAATGATTCAAACCTTCAGCCACAGACAGAAGCAGCTGATGTCTCTGTAGGTCACATATATTTATATTTATATTTATATATTTCTTTCTATAATCAGAGGACGACCTTAACCTGAGGAAACGTGGAGCAGACAGGGAGGTGTCCTGTTCCTCTCCTCTGGAACAACAACAACAGAAAGAGGAGGAAACCAACAATAGGGACAGGAATGTAGAGAGTGAGCGTCATGTGAGAGGCATCATGGTGTCATAAACAGTCCTGATGCATTATGGGTAAAAGGACAAGAATCCAGACGTCTGCTCTCAGCGTCCACGCTTCAAACCACCTGATTGACAGACGGTTCAGTTTCTAGATGAACCAGGTTAATGTTTGAAACCTAGAAATGATGCTGCACATGTTTCTGCCTCACACAGCAAATACTCAAAATAATAAAATATATAAAGGATTTATGAGCTAATATATGATCGACTTTTTATTAGGAACGACAGAAGAGAAGAACAAGTGATTTAAAACATGAGTAGAGAACAAAGATGGAGGAGAAAGAAAGTCGTTTTCCATCTTGTTCCAAACTCTAAAAATGCTCCGTCCATTGAGGCTGCGTTACCTAGACGCTGACCTTTAACCTAGAGCAGCCTGAACGGGTCCATTTGTTAGTGATTATTAATATTTGATCGGAGCGTCGACCAGGCCCAACACATCATACATCTGTTTCCACTAACAGACACCACACTGAGGCCTCTGTTCACTCTCACATGGCATAAAAACCACACACACACACACACACACACACACACGATCATATAACCTTATCAAAATACACACTTCCACTTTTGCAATTCCTGGATTCCAGCATTCCTGATCTCCCACGGGAGGAGCAGGAGGCCGGAGATCACCGAGGAGGAGAACGACCCACAGAGAGTTACTGAAAGGCTTCTACAGCTCTGACTGGCTCTGTCTGACTCCTCCCACCTCACAGCTCGTCCAATAACCGACAAAGAGGCGGAGCTAGCAGCTCAACCAAGCCACGCCCACTTCATTCTGCAGAACGTTAGCGTGATATTCTTTAGAGACTCTAGTGGACGCTAGAGGAACTGCATCCATGTAACCGTTTGCTAGCTAGCTATCTGAGGCTTATGCTAATGCTAACGTAGCACGGTAACCAGACCTGACGCTTTCTTTGAGGACAGAACCAGAACTTGTTTTAATCCTGAGAGAACGTTAGAGGACGTACAGCGCTGCTCGTCTTACAGCGTTTGACAGTCGTGTCTTCTGTCTGATTCAAACTAAACCTGATTTAATTTGAATCCTTATGGACCACAGCAAAAAGAAAGCTATGTTGTAGATGTGAAACTAGAGGGAGAAGATGGTGGAGCGAACCAATGAGGACGTTAGTTTGGAGGGAATGTCTTTCAGCGTGAAGGAAAACGGTTCTGAAGGTGAAATATCTCAAATTTCTCTTAAATCAAACTGACTCAGTAGAAATGTGTCTGTGAGGTACAGAGTTTAGTTTCTGTTATTGAGTCAACATGATTGAGCAGCTAAAGAGACGCTAGCTGTTAGAATATAAAAGCCTTTCAGTCCAACATCTGGGGAGAGTCGGGACAGCAGGACGCCAGCAGCCAATCACAGGACACAATACTGAGCCTGTCATCCAATCACAGTGACCTCTGCTGCCGGATGAAATCTGAGAGCAGGGTCTAAATGAATGGACGTGAACGGGACACAGAGCAGCAGTGTGTCCCCAACAGAGGACGATTGAGACTGAACTGACTGGAACCATATGTGTCTCCTCCAGCCACAGCTGTTTGACTCGTCTGCTCCAGATAAACCAGAGCCGGAGAGTTTGAGACGAGCAGACGGACGGGTTCACCAGGAGGAGGAGGAGGAGGAGGAGGAGGAGGAGGAGGAGGAGAAGAACTGGACACTTAACATCACTCATTCTGCTGAAAAGGAGAAAACGTCCACCAAGTCTCTGAGAGCTTCCTTCCTGATCAAACATCAACCACTGAAGAAGACGACAAAAAGGAAGAAGAAGGAGGAGAAACGACACAAAGCCAAACTAAACTAAACTAAACTAAACTAAACTAAACTAAACTAAACTAAACTCATCAGATCACATCTCAACCAGCCACAGTCTTTTTACTTTGATTGACAGGTCTCAGGTTCAGATCAGCTGATATCAGAGATAAAGATAAAACATGACTTCGGCCGAGCCCTTCAGCGTTTACATTCCTGCTGCAGAGATAAGACTCGGACCGTCACACCTACTGCTACGACTAAACTCTGAGACACCACGCCGCCCTCCTCACGCCGTCCTCCTCACGCCGCCCTCCTCACGCCGCCCTCCTCACGCCGCCCTCCTCACGCCGCCCTCCTCACGCCGCCCTCCTCACGCCGCCCTCCTCACGCCGCCCTCTCTTTCTCTATAAACCACGTCCACGTAAATCTGCTGGTGCAGGACTCAACATTCCTCATGGCCGAGGAAAGAAACTGTCTGTGTGTTTGTCACTGAGCTGATAATGAAACACACATCCATCATCCTCTAATAACCTGGATTATGTCGTAATCCAGAGATTCATGTCCTGATCTGTCACAGCTTCCCAGAATAATGAATCATCCACTTCAGTCACAACATGAACAGACTTCAGCGCTTCACTGTAAAGTGTTTTAACAGAGCTCTGATTTACTCAGTGATTAAAGAAAGAACGTTTTTATTTATTTATGGTTTACTGATCTGAGTCTGATTTAATTACTGCTATGCTAACGGATGCTAACACTCACTGAGAAATCTACCTGGTTTAGCTTTATAAGGCTGATATGAGCAGAAACACACGGTGCTGACATGCTAGCTGTAGCATGACCTTAGCATTGCCGTTAGCTTTGTTTATTACATCACCATTAGTAGCGTCTTAAGCAGATCCATTAGCATTGACATTAGCGTTACCTTTGCCTAACCTTTAGTGTTTCCATTAGCATTACTGTCACAGTTAGCATCACCTTTAGCACAACCACCAACAGTACCTCCCAGACTCTGACTCTAAACTCTCGGCTCTGCAACAGTTTCTAAAAGTGTGTATCTTCTTCTTCTTCTTCTAGTGTTTGATGATCTACCGCTCGTATCACTTCTCTTCAGGATGAGATTATTTACAAGGACAAGTGTCTCTGAGGCGTTTAATGACGTCTCTCACTTCTGACGCTTCAGTTGGAGGTTTCTCAGTAAACTCTGTGACTATTCGTGACAAACTGATGCTAATCCACTTGTCAACACGTTGTTATCTGGGTCCAGACTAAAGTTCAGACCAAGCCCATCAGATCTGACTTAATCCACACAAACTGGAATATTTAGTTTATAATCAAACGCACAAAGAAAGGCAGCAATCATTAATAAAATGATTATTAACGCCTAACAGAGCAAACAGTGTGAGAAGCTCAATCATTAATAAAATGATTATTAACGCCTAACAGAGCAAACAGTGTGAGAAGCTCAATCATTAATAAAATGATTCTGATCCAGACTGAACGTCTCAGAGAATCACTGGTGAAAGCTGCAGGTTTGAACTTTAACAGACATCAACGCTGAGCAAACACAGGAAAAGACCAGAACCAGACCTGGAGTCATGTTTCATCACAGCTACACAAACACCTCAGTCCATTTAACAGCTCTGTGGACACAGGAGCCCATTGTTGACGGGACTGAGATCAGATCACGTTATAAACCTTTACGTTCTCAAAACGCAGCACATGAACCTGCAGCATCATTAGTTAGCTAACGTTAGCTAACGACAGGCTCACGCTGCCTGGCCTGGTGGAAAACATGCTAATGGACATGCTAATGGACATGCTAATGGTTTATCTGCCTGTGAGACTCTTCCCTCAACACAAATTATTATAAATGATCTTTATTTTATTTTATTAAAGTGGAAATGAATTAGAACATTTCATGATAAACTTGAATATCCAGATTCTCGTCATATTAGAAGTAAATGAGTTGTGATTTTATTGATCATTTAATATGTAAGACTTTAAATGATTTTAACGCTTTAACGTCTTTCATGTCTCAGTTCTCAGAGTTTCATTTAAACTTCCTCAGACATGATTAAAACCATCTGACCTCCTGAAACCATCACGGTGCTTTGACTCTACTTCTCCTTTTATTTTTAGATTTCTGATGTTTTTCTCAAACATGCCCCACCCACTCTCTGGGCTGTTGTGAGCATGCTCAGTGGAGCGTCTCCCTCAAAGAAGTCTTTCATGCTGAACGTATACGTGACGATGCGTTAAGTCACTTCCTGGTTCATCCTCAGACGCTTTGAAAACACTCAGCTCCTTCCTCCAACACTTGGTCATGTCTCCTCCACAGTAACACCATTCTCTCTCTCTCTCTGTGTAACTGATACTGGCGACTCCACCTCGGCCTGAATCGCTTCCAGATTGTCAACTTGACGGGAATTTTCATTAAGAGCGTCGCAGCAGAAACAAGAGAAGAAGAGTTTTTACAAAAGATGAAACCTGAGACATCACCGGTCTGATTTCTGAGGTTTTTAATAATAAATCAAACTCATGTGATTTATTTAAAACTAAAGAAGTTTTTCACACTGAAAACCAAAAAGTTATTAAAGTTATAACAGTAGGGGAGAGCTGGTCTGGAGTCTCTCCATTGGGAACTGATTCTGCTCCTGCCTGGACCAATCAAATCATTTGGGGGCGGGGCTTCTATTGGTGATTAGTTTACAGCTAAACGTCAACCGTTGGAGGAGCCGGATGTTCAGAGTCGATTTTAACGATGTTAAAAGGAAAAATAGTGATCAAGGTTTTTATCAACATTATTCACAGCTCTGATTGGTTGGAGGACTGTCCTCTTATCGGTTAAAGCACAGCCCATAATGTGACTTCTAGGATTTTAGGATTATAAAGAAATATCTCCAAACATCTAGCTTCTGCTCCCAGGATAAAAAAAAGGTCTGTAGCATCGGGAACAGTTACCCAATGCTAATGCTAGCTTGGGTTTATATGGGTTTTATAATAAAAACCTTTTTAATGGAATTCATATTTGTGTAAATGATTATATATTAGCTTAGCATCCACCTCCACTTTATATGCAGAAAAAGTGGAGGTGGATGCTAAGCTAACAAACCTGTTTTTTTTTTTTAATTACTTCACATCCTACATTAGACTAGCCGATCGTTAGCTAGCTAACTGCTAGCGGTTGCTTAGCGGCTTGAACCAACCAAACCGTCTGTGAACACGCCGTAACCATGGTAACCGTGCACAACACATACGGCAGCAGCCATGGGTCTAACTTAGAAATCAACAGTAGAATCTATCATCAAATTATTTATTAGTATCTACTGATAATATGCTAATTTATTATTAAAGCACATTTAAAACAACAGGAAAATCTTTCAGTCTGCGCTAAAAAGCTTTTAGACGAGGTAACTGGGTTTGTTTAAACGCTCAGATGACTGAGGACGTCTCTCAAACTGAAGCGTCTGGGACGTCCCAACGAGGTAAAACTGGTCCAGAGCTTCATCCTCGTTCTAGAGACGAGCAGAGGACAGAGGTCATCTACACGGACACATAAACAACTGAGCAAAATGTTGATTAAAATAAATAAATACACTGGTTTTATTTTAATGAGCTGACGGTTCAGTCCTGTGTGAGTTCAGGAACGTTTCAAAGAACGAAGCCAAACTGATTCTCACCCCTCCTTTGTGTGAATTTGATCAGGACGAGGCTTCCCTTAATTTCACTAAGAGGGACTGATGGGGGAGGAGGGGGGAGGATGGGGAGGATGGGGGGGGGGGGGGGGGCACCGACAGACGCTCTGCAGAAGCTCATGAAACATTGATGAGGTGGACGAGGTGTTTTCTTTCTTTTTACGGAGACAAAAAGACGCAGGACGACAATGAGGTTCACATATTTTCATGCTTTCCAGACCCTGTTAGACACTCCCCCCTCCTCCCCCCTCCTCCCCCCCTTAATCCCTCCCTCCCTCCACAGACATCCACTGCTCCCAAACCACCAGGACGGCTGCTGATTGGCTGGCTCAGGACAACAGAGGAGGAGAGGGGGATGATGGGAGCAGGGAGAAGACGGAGGGATGTCTTTATTTATTTATTTATTTATCTCACGTTCATGAGACGTTAAATTTAAAATCACTTAACGAACGTCTCAGTCACTGATTCATGTTAATTAGTCGCCGTGTAAACAGTGTTTAGCCACGCCCACTTTGGATTTCAAAACAAAGGACTGGAGGCTTCAGCTGATTGACAGGTCTCATCATTCATCATCTACATTAATGTTACCTGGTCCAGACTCCAGACTTTCTATCTAACTCCTCTCGTCTGAATTAATTAGTTCCCTCCATTAAATCTCCCATGATTCAGTGCAGGAGGTGATTTAATGACGTGTTTTCCTCCATCACTGCTTCATCTCCACATCTTTGTCCCAGTAATCACCGACAGCTTTCACTGCTCCGCTGGGATCTGAACCCACGCTCTGAGCCACATGAGCCCCTCAACGTCCCACCAACATGAAACCAACAGGACCGTTTATCTGAGATATGAAAACACTCTGAGCATAAGACCTGAGCACACTAAACATCACAACGACAGACTGAACTGGACGTAGGTGGATTTATAGAGAGGTCAGATTAAGATGAAGGTTTAGTCTGAAGAGCAATGAACCATGAACCTACACCTGAACCTTCATAGATCTGCACCAACGAAGAAGAAGAAGAAGAAAAGGGAGAAGAAGGAGGAGAAGCCAAAAGAAGAAGATTAAGAAGAACACAGGAAGAAGTAGAAGGACGTCTCTGTTCATGATGATTATTTTTCTTCTAGAGCTCACTGTTTAAAGTTCTGCAGAGATGGAGACGACCGGAGACGTCACACTGAGCTTCAAAACCTTCAGGAAACACATTGAACTATAAATTATTTCTATTCGCTCAGAGCAGAGTCAGGTTTGTCTGTAAAATGATATAAATCAACATCGCTAAGAAATACATCAACCAGAGCTGGAGCGTCTCAGAATGTCGTCTGGACTGAGTCAGTAAAAACACTCCAAGCGTAGACTGACATCAGAGGAAAAGAGAAGAAGAAGAAGAAGGAGGAGGAGAAGGAGGTCAAAAGATGGAAGAAGAAGAAACTAAAAGAGTAGAAGAAGATGGAAGATTAAGAAGAAGACAAGAAGAAGGAGGAGGAGGAGGACGTCTGAAGAAGAAGAAAGGCTGCAGCCAAACAACAAACACTGAAAGTTTCCTGGAGACAGCGTCAAGGAGAAACATCTTCCAGAGAGGGTTAGGGAGTTTATGGCAGCGTTGGATGAGCAGAGAGAACACAAGGTACCAGCTACCCTCTCCACACTACATTAACTTTGACTGGAAGATTTACTGGACTGAATCCAGTCCACTCTAGGAGAAGACAAGGAAGACAAGGACAGACTTTAGGAAGAAACAGGAGACCAACTCTAGGAGAAGACAAGGAAGACAAGGACAGACTTTAGGAAGACACAGGAGACCAACTCTAGGAGAAGACAAGGAAGACAAGGACAGACTTTAGGAAGACACAGGAGACCAACTCTAGGAAAAGACAAGGAAGACAAGGACAGACTTTAGGAAGACACAGGAGACCAACTCTAGGAAAAGACAAGGAAGACAAGGACAGACTTTAGGAAGACACAGGAGACCAACTCTAGGAGAAGACAAGGAAGACAAGGACAGACTTTAGGAAGACACAGGAGACCAACTCTAGGAGAAGACAAGGACAGACTTTAGGACGTTACAGGAGACCACGTCTAGCGTCATAGACCTGGTCTCTCTGGACCTTGTCCTCTTTCTAAAACCCAGAGACCAGCTGGGTCTGGCCTGGAGCCACAGAGACACTTTTAGACTCTGAAGGTTTCTGAGAATCATCCGGTCGATGAGACTCTAAACACAAAACCGTCTCCATTAGCCTTCAGCTAAATTCAGCCTCCTGCTCATTCTTTGAAGTTTAAAAGCATTTACTGATACGAGGACCCACTGGAGAGTCTCAGCCTGGTGTCCTCAGTGTCTTCATGTCCCTGAAGCTGGTTCTGAAGGTTAAAACCAGACTTAGCTGTTAGCTGTAGCCATGGCTGCTAGCATCACTTCACTGTTTTATGTGTTAACGCAAAGACTGTTCTGGAGAAACTACACGGGACGAAGAATGAATCAATAAAGAGTTCAATTAACAATTAAAGTATCTTAGCTATCGTAGCTAGCATGCTAATCTCTAAAGATGACGGCTGGTCAAAAGCTAAAAAACCTTTGCAGAAATATGAACTCTAAGTAAAGTTGCACAACTCTTCTAAGTTATATCATAAAGTGTTGTAGCGCTGCAAAAACTTTAAAAACTCAAGACATTTCTTTGCTAGCTATCATAGCTAGCATGCTAACGTCTTTCACCATTGTCCTATAAAGTAAGATGGCATCAAAGCCTGAAAAATATATTTTTAGGTTCAAAACAGCTTTTTAGCTCAGATTACATCATTAAAGTGTTAAATTAAAGCAGCAGCACAGATTAGATTTTAATCTCATTCCCTGGAGACATTCTTAGTTTGACAGGACGTCCTCACATGGACACGTTTGTCCTCTGGAGCTTTAACCAGAGTAGACAGAGACCCGTGGAGGTCGTCCCCCCGCTGACTGATCAGGGAAGGGTCATAACAGCCTGAAGGAATGTGGGTGTGGATGAGCAGCGCCCGTCCTGCCGCACCGCCGCCCATCAGCAAGGCGCTAAAGCGCCCGTTATCAGTGCCGGCGGCAGGGTGGGGCTCTGAGATAAGGGCCGAGCTGATTCATTCACACCGAGGCTCTGATTTCACGCTCTAACGCTGAGCTCTGGCTCTGCAGGTAAACTTTCTAAGAAGCGTCTCCTTCTCCTGTTTCACTTCTCTCCGTCTGCAAAACGTTTCCAACTCAGCGTTCAATGAAAGCGACGCCTGACCCAAACCCTCTGGGACGTCTCTCACCTTGGAGCTGTTTGAACCTCCCCTCCAGCTGGTTGTAGTTGAAGGCGGCCTGGCCCGAGAAGCCGGGGCCCGGGCTGGGCCCCCTGACGGGGCTGGTGCCGTGAGACGGGCCGGGGCCGCCCGAGGACGGGGACAGGGGCCCGGCGTAGTCCGAGGACGGGGAGAGGGGCCCGGGAGAGAGGGGCCCGGGGAGGCCGCTGGTGGCGCTCTGAAGCTCCATGATGAGACAACTCCAGACGCATGGACGAGCGAGTCCAGGACAGAAACACGTCCTCTAGAGTCCAGAGGAAGAGGACAAACGTCTCTACAGCAAAGTTTAAGATCCCAGTGAGACGAAGACTGATCACTTCCAAGACGACAGGACAGAGAGGACGAGAGACATAGAGGCAGAGCTGCAGAGTCCTCTCTCTCTCTCTTATGTTTGACGGAGGAATCGCTGGCTCAGCACAAACACCATCACGCTTCTGGTTTCACCTCCGTCCATCCGTCACACCTTCCCCCCGGTGCAGGGACACAAAGCCATCGTCCGCCCGCCGCCCGCCTGCAGCAGCGGCACGAAGAGGAGGAGGAGCAGAGACAGAGGAGCAGAGCAGGAGAAAGCAGGACGGAGAGGACAGAGAGGACGCAGAGATGGAGGGAGGTGGAGAATGAAAGCGTGGCTTGTCCTCGGCGCGCAGACACTGAATACACCTTTCAGACCAGAGGGACGGAGACGGAGGGAGGGAGGGGGAGGGGCCAGCAGGGGGAGAGGCTACTCCTGCCAGCAGCCAATCAGAGGGCTCGCTTTAGAGGTGATGTCAGCAGCTCATTAACATAAGGGGCGGGGCAGGAGGAGGGCGAGAGAGAAAAACAAACAGAGAGAGAGAGAGTTTCTATTCACACTAAAGACTTTTAGTAGAAAAGATATTTTAATTTATCTACTTTAGTTATTCTCTGTTTAGATTTTTACAAATTAAGTTTAGTTATGAGCTGATGAAACTAGAAATGATCTGATTGGTCATTAAAAGTTATTATGGGGAGAAATAAATAAAATAAATACATAGAGACGTCAGCTGTCAGGACCAGGTCTAATCGTCCATAAACATCTGAACTTAACTTATTAAAGGGACATTTCACAGCGTCTCTAAACTAAACCGAGCCAACGATCTGGATCCAGACGCAGCTGAAATGATTTGATTTTCTGCAGCAGACAGAGAGACGATTCAGAGACGCCATCATGTGAACGTATCTCATTGTGCTTTAACTCGTCCATCGTGACGCTCGTAAAGACAAACCAGCCAGGACGAGGCGTTCAAGGAACAGGGTGTGTTCAGGGCCCCGGGCCGTCGGCGCTAACATGCAAACATCCTGGGACAGCGTGAGCGCCGCTAATATTAGAGCGGCCTGCAGAGATGTCCTTCCCGTCCCGAGTCCGGCCGCCACTTCCTGTTTGGACGCGCTGTCCGTCAACAACACGCGCTGCCGTCAACCTGCAGGAAAACACTCGCAGCTTCACTTCCTGCCTCGCCGGCCAACGGGACGCGGCCCAGAGGTCAGAGGTCACAGAGACAATGCTCGGAATAAACTCCACCGTGACTCTGAAGAAAAGACTTTAAATCAACACGACCTCTGACCTACGGCTTACACGGAGAGGTCAA
This sequence comes from Planiliza haematocheilus, assembly GCA_005024645.1. NCBI lineage: Eukaryota > Metazoa > Chordata > Actinopteri > Mugiliformes > Mugilidae > Planiliza > Planiliza haematocheilus. The sequence continues at coordinate 8,134 of SRSE01001268.1, read as the reverse complement.
AGGTCACAAACGGACGAGGAGGAGGACGACACGGACCTGGAGATTTAGGACCAGAGGACAGGAAGTGTCTGAGGACCGTTACCACGGAGACCAGGTAAGAAAAGATGATGTGATCAGGTACATGAGTTAATGTCAACCACTGGAGAGGAGGAGCATCACGTCTACTGAGGAGGAGGAGAAGAAGAAAAGGAGGACAAGTGAGAGGACGTGGAGGAGGAAATTAAGAATGAGGAGAGAAGAGAGAAGAAAAACAAGTGTAAGGAAAAGAGCAAGAAAAGAAAAAGAGAAGAAGAAGAGGAAAAAGTAGTAGTGTGTCCTCCTCCATGTCCTCCTCCTCCTCCATGTCCTCCTCCATGTCCTCCTCCTCCATGTCCTCCTCCTCCTCCATGTCCTCCTCCATGTCCTCCTCCATGTCCTCCTCCATGTCCTCCTCCATGTCCTCCTCCATGTCCTCCTCCTCCATGTCCTCCTCCTCCATGTCCTCCTCCTCCATGTCCTCCTCCAGTCCTGAATGTCTAGAGTCTTAGAAGACGACCCAGGTGTCTCCACGTCTCCACTGTCTCTGTCCACATTGACTCCATCTTGGTTCATCTCGTCTTTCTTCCTCCATGTCTCCGTCCCTCCTCATCACCTGGTGCTGGTTAGTCAGGTTACCATGGTTACCACCACCTACATCCATCCACTGCTCTTCGTCTCTTCGTCGTGACGTCAGTCTCCAGAGTCGTCTCGTCTTCATGCTGAGCATCACGTCGTCCTCCCTCCATCATCTGGTTTCCTCGTGGCTCGACCCCTCAGGGCGAGCCCCCCCCCCCCCCCCCCCCGTCCCGTCCCGTCCCTCCCCCCACCATTCATCGGTCGGTTGGGGCTGGTGGTGTGTTCAGGGTTCAAACTTGTGACGCTGCGGTGGTGAATTTCACATCGACATACCACCTCACCCCCCCCCCCCCTCCACCACCCGACCACCCAGAGACATTCCTGAGAGGTCAGAGCATCAGCATCTACTACGCCTCAGAGCAGCAGGTAAGAAAAGAAACAAGAACAGATGAATCATAAAGAAGAAGAAGAAGCTTTAGTTTCACTTTGTCTAAAAACAACAACAGACACGCCAACATTCCCAGAATTCCTCCATCTGTCGACTGAACAGGAAGTGACACAAACACTGCTCTGTGTCTGTGTCTGGTTCTAATTACTGAGTCAGTCTTCATCACTTTAAACCTCCTCCTCCTTCAAAAACAAGACGATGCTGTTAATTCATCTGGAGTCAATGTGTTTGTAGAAGACGTTTCCTCTCAGTGTCTGGTGGCGGGGTTAGCTTTTTATCACCTAAAGGTCACATGACTAGAGTCTGGTAATCACCTGATACTCTAAGCTTCCCATCCAGTCAGCAGCTTAGAACCCACAACCTTCAGGCTGTGATGCTAACCAGCGCTAAAGGTTGCTAACACTCACGTATAGGCGGTTTAGGCTTTAGGCGCAGACCCTAATGTCGTAGCCTAGCGACACAGACCAAGAGCTGTGATTGGTCCTCTTGGTATTACCGTGTTTCCTCTTCAGTATTTCCAACAGCAGGAAGTAGAAACAAAAATGAACCGACTGATAAAAAAGACTCGGCGCTGACTAGTGTTTGGGTGGAGTGAGAACTCAACGCTACTGGAAATCTACCTGGTTCAGTTTTAGGTTTATACGAGCACTGATTTAAAGCTATCATGCTAGCCGTTAGCGCACCGCTAGTTTCCCCTTTAGCATCACCATTAGCATCTGCTCTGCAGTGTTGATGATATCAGTGTTGATCTGGATAGAACTATTTACATCTACAATCTTTCTTAGTTTATCATTGTAAATCAGCGTATTCATCAGTGAGTCGCTGCAGCCTCAGTATCTAACACAAACCCTTTAACATCTGTCTGAGCAGTTGGAGACAAACGTTTTGTTGTAAACTCTCCAGTGATTTGTTTGTTTGGCTGCTGTTCTTGTCTTTATTGTCTTGTCTTAGCCGTCCTTAGACGTGTCAACGTGTGAGGACTTCCTGCTCGTAAACTTGTTTTGGGTGTTTAAGTTTCTTGGTCTGAGTTTTCTGATGTGAGCAGACATTTGAAGCTGCGATGTCAGCAGCCCCCCCCCGTCGTACTGATGAGACACCTTCACTGCCTGTAGGACCACTCAGCGCTTATTTTCAGCTGATGTGAAGACAGAAAACGAACCGAGTTACCAGAATGGCCTCATGGCTGCAGCCAAGGTCCTGACGGGTCGATGGGAGTCAGGACTCATCACCGTCCTCTCTGAGAGGATCGTTAATCGTCTTCAGGTTTACTCGCTGATCGCTGCGTTTTAATGAGGAGATGCTAAAGCTGCTGCTCGTCCTGCTCACGGCCGTAAACTGGACCAATAAACACTTTCAGAGTCTCAAACCAAAATGGCCGTCGTACTCTGGTGATTTCTACGGCGGCTTTATTTTAGAGAGAGTCAACACACCAACAGTGACCAAGAAGGCCACCCACACTGAACACACACACTCTCCTTCTGTCTCGGCCTCCACTGTAAGCAGATCTGCCGGCGTTTCCATGGTGACCGGCGGTTTTGTCTTTCCTAGGATATCATGTGGAGGCGTAGCACACTTGGCTCCGGCTTCACTCGCTCTGCAGCGGAACACGTTCAGGACTCGGCGTCGGTTTAGGTGACTGGAGCTCAGCGCTGGACGTCCCGCCGTCTTCCTGTCTGAGCCCGTCACTCGTTTACATCTGAGACTAGTTGAAATTTCACCTCCGCTAGTTAGCGCGATGCTAATCAACTCAACAGCCGCAGAAGAAACAAAGAGTCCATTTGTAATGAAAATACACACAGCCTGCGTCCATGAGCCTGCTGAGCTCAGCGTGAACAGGAAGCAGCTGCAGAGAGTAGAAGAAGAAAGGCTCAGTCTGGACATTCAGGCTAATAAACCATGACACGCTCCATCCTCAGTCTAATCTGTCATTTCAGAATAACAGAGAAGTGTCTTTTCACCCCAAATAAGAAAAAACATGTCAGCTCTTGTATTTACTGCGGCCAGTGAAGGCAGCGTTGATGCTGCAGGTTGTGGAGATACGTTGGCGACAACATGTGCAGCTGCAGCAACAATGATCACAGCAGGAGTCAAACATGGACATAGTTAGCGTCTGAGTGGAAGCTGACCTGAACACAGCGTTAGCTAGTTCCATTTAACGTTAGCTGAGTTTACTGTTCACATGTTCAGGCAGATTTTGGCACGATTAATCTAATGTTTCATTAGTCCAAAGTTAGCTAGATTAGGCTAATACTTGCTTGTTTATATTGACGTTAGCTTGTTTAGGCTAATGGTAACTTGTTTAGTTTAATGTTAGCTTGTTTAGGCAACAGTTAGCTTGTTTTCTGTTGTTAGCTGGTTTAGCTAAATCTTATCCAATGTTAGCTAGCTTACTTATGCTACCGCAACCAACGCTCATAATGAGTGCTACTCTGAACCTTCAGCGGTTTCACTTTCCTCATCCATGAAACACTGGAGGAATGTTTGATGCTGAGATGAATCCATGAAAAACATTCCTAGAGTCTGAACAAAGCGTCTGTGTTTGTGGTTCAGTCTCAATAAACACACGAGTTCCTCCTCAACGTCCCAGAATTCACCACAAAACACAGCGTGACACGATGAAACTGGTGACGACAAGTTCTTTCATTAAGACTCTAGTGTAGCTCAGAGTTAAAGTTAAATATTCATCTCATTCATTGTTTCTCTTTGCATCAACAATAAAAACACATCATTTACAACTTCACAACTGCTCCATTCAACTTAAAATACCGTTTTATTCCCTCACAACCAACAGGACGGGTTATGTCTCACACACACACACACACACACACACACACACACACACACACACACACACACAAGCAGCTTTCTGCATATTTAACACTGGAGTGAATTATTTAGTGAAGTGAGACACTACTGAGGCAGTCGACCATCAGGATAAAAACAGCAGGTGGAGAGAGGAGGTAGAGTTACTGTAACACACACACACACACACACTTAATATGATATTGTTATATTTTCACCAATTAAACAAAACTGTCAATTGTTGGAACAAGAACAATTAATCCATCCTCAATTAAAACCAGAGCAACAAGCAAGCTAACATTAGCATCCTGCACGTCCAGCGTCAAAGTAATTCACACAGAGAGAGAAAATAAAAAGTGAACACAGTCAACCACATGGCTGCAAATATTCTGCATAGATAGAGCCACTATTAGCTACAAGGCTAAGAAGAGCCACTATTAGCTGTGAAGCTAGGAAGAGCCACTGTTAGCTGTAAGGCTAAGAAGAGCCACTGTTAGCTGTGAGGCTAGGAAGAGCCACTATTAGCTGTGAGGCTAGGAAGAGCTACTGTTAGCTACAAGGCTAAGAAGAGCCACTATTAGCTGTGAGGCTAGGAAGAGCCACTGTTAGCTGTGAGGCTAGGAAGAGCTACTGTTAGCTACAAGGCTAAGAAGAGCCACTATTAGCTGTGAGGCTAGGAAGAGCCACTGTTAGCTACAAGGCTAAGAAGAGCCACTATTAGCTGTGAGGCTAGGAAGAGCCACTGTTAGCTGTGAGGCTAGGAAGAGCCACTATTAGCTGTGAGGCTAGGAGGAGCTACTGTTAGATACAAGGCTAAGAAGAGCCACTATTAGCTGTGAGGCTAGGAAGAGCTACTGTTAGCTACAAGGCTAAGAAGGGCCACTATTAGCTGTGAGGCTAGGAAGAGCCACTGTTAGCTGTGAGGCTAGGAAGAGCCACTGTTAGCTGTGAGGCTAAGAAGAGCCACTATTAGCTGTGAGGCTAGGAAGAGCCACTATTAGCTGTGAGGCTAGGAAGAGCCACTATTAGCTGTGAGGCTAGGAAGAGCCACTATTAGCTGTGAGGCTAGGAATAGCTACTATTAGCTGTGAGGCTAAGAAGAGCCACTATTAGCTGTGAGGCTAAGAAGAGCCACCATCGACTACCGAAACAAGATGAAGCCAAAGATAACAACAACAACAACAACAACAACAACAACAACAACAGCGCCTCCTGCTGAGTGGAGGATCATCAACAATCAACTCGTCTTACCTGCGAGGGCTTTGATGCGCGAGCGCTCGAACAGGCGAGCCGAGCTGTTCTCATTGTCCCATTCGTCGGCGTCCCAGCGGTTGTTGACGCCATCGCTGTACTGCTGCTGGATCTCCATGTGGTCGTACTCGGCCGCTACCGACGTCATCCTGACCTCGCCGCGACTCCGCCCCCACCGCCGCCGCTGCCTCCGAGTCCTTCCACCTGCTGCTGTTAGCGACGACGAGACCCTCCGACACGCTCAGACCGGCTGCGACTGGCAGGTCGAGACGATTTCACCAAAAAAAAAACCCTGCAGGAATTAAAACAGAGACGACAGACAATGAAAAACAGCACACATGGCTTTTATTCATACAATTAAAAATAAATGAATTCATATTATTTATTTTAGACTAGGAAGATAGGAGGAGCTATTATCTGCTGGAGAGACAGGAAACAGGAAGAGGCACTGTTAGCTGGAAGGCTAGAAAGCTAGGAAAAGCTACTATTAGCTTTGGGGCTAAGAAGCTAGAAAGAGCTACTATTAGCTTGGAGGCTAAGAAGCTACGAAATGCTACTATTAGCTTGGGGGCTAGGAAGCTAAGAAATGCTTATATTAGCTTGGAGGCTATGAAGCTAGGAAGAGCTACTATTAGCTTGGGGGCTATGAAGCTAGGAAGAGCCACTATTAGCTTGGGGGCTAAGAAGCTAGAAAGAGCTACTATTAGCTTGGAGGCTATGAAGCTAGGAAGAGCTACTATTAGCTTGGGGGCTAAGAAGCTAGAAAGAGCTACTATTAGCTTGGAGGCTAAGAAGCTAAGAAATGCTAATATTAGCTTGGAGGCTATGAAGCTAGGAAGAGCTACTATTAGCTTGGAGGCTAAGAAACTAGGAAAAGCTACTATTAGCTTGGAGGCTAGGAAGCTAGAAAGAGCTACTATTAGCTTGGAGGCTAGGAAGCTAGAAAGAGCTACTATTAGCTTGGAGGCTAGGGGGCTAAGCGGCGCTAGTATTGTTGTTCCATCTATTTAAACTCATTTTTCTTCTTGTTCTAAATTAAACTTATTTTCTTTATTCATCTGTTTGTTTCTGGCTACAGGTCATCTTGCCGGCGTCCTCTACAACTACTACAACAACAACCACACTTCAGATTCTGTTTATTAATTTACTTTATCGTCTTCATTCTATTTCTGTATTTAAATCGTTTTATTTTGGACGTTTCTGTTCTATCTCTCTGCTTTCACATCCTGAGCGTCACTGAATATTAGTATCAGACCGTTGGAGTCTCTGCACTAAGAGGGAGACGTCATGTGACTGTGACTCTGCTCTCTGATTGGCTGCTAGCTGCCCACGGCCTCAGATCCTGAGTAAACTGGGTGAACAGTGCCCCCATGTGGCCACAGCACGTTACTACAAGATAAACACTACAGGCAGGCCTCAGAGCTGTGAGGCGTTCAGGAACCCACTGCCATCAGATATCTGTCACTGAGTAAGTAATGTATAAATATATTTATTATTATTATTATTATTATTATTATTATTATTATTATTATTAATGGATAGAAAATACAAACACATGCATCAGCTCCTGGGGATTTGTTTTTGTTCAAGAGTCTAAAAAAATAAAATGTTATATTAAAATAAACTGAACGTTTTTTTTTATTATTGGCTGATGAATCAATGTTTAAAACTGCAGAAGAATGTAATCAGATTAAATATGTAAGTGTGTAATGACGGACCACTTCCTGCAGGTGGAGACATTCAGATCAATTAGACAAACAGGAAGCAGAACTGTTTCATCTACATTTACTTCAGGGAGCCTTTCTCTGGCCCCGCCCACTGACGTTCCCCTCCACCAATCAGAATATTCCGTGCTCTCCTGCAGAATAAAAACACTGACACTGTGTGTGTGTCCGCTGCCACCCACATGCAGCTCAACAACAACCAGTCAGGCTGGAGCTGCTCGTGTTGCTACGCTAAAAATATGCTGCTGCAGCCACCGGGGCCGACAGTGAAGCCAACGCAATGTTCACTCATGCACGAGAGATAAAACACACACACACACAGAGAGAGAGACACACACACACGGGTTTAGAAAGTGTGTCACTGCAGGACAGAGGAAAGAGCAACGAGGGCGAGCGACATTCATGCCAACAGGATTAATAAAGAGAGAGAGAGGATGTACCATCACTCCATCATTTATTCTACAGGACACCAGGTCAGAGCCGTAAACAACAAACTTTCCTGAACACAACGTCCTGATTAAAGGACACAGACGCATCAAAGCAAAGACATGAACTACAACGTGTCTGCACCTGAACGCACCACACAGACTAGAGCCAACAGCTGGTTTCACCTGAGAGGAGACAACTCATCACAGCAGACAGGAGACAGGAAGAGCTGAGGTTAGCTAGCAGGCTGGGACGCTAGCAGGCTGGGACGCTAGCAGGCTGGGACGCTAGCAGGCTGGGACGCTAGCAGGCTGGGACGCTAGCAGGCTGGGACGCTAGCAGGCGCCACTAAACTTAAACAAGACGTTGGTTTTCAGCCGCAGAGTGAGCAACGATGAAGAGACGAGACGAGAGAGACGCAATGACGGGTTAGTGAGGATATTTATAGAGAGAGAGTGGGAGACACAAAGAAAGAGAGAGATATGACACTGGCTGAGAACAGGAAGGACAGAAATAGAGAGATGGAGGGATGATGGATAAACAAAGAAGCTTTAAGTTTAGTTCACACACTGTGGGAAAGTTACATTCACTGTTTCCTGAATCCTACATTTCCCACGATGCAACAGGAGACCACGGCTACGCAGAGAGACGAAGACGTTTGCTTTTCTCTCGTCCGTCTCTCATGAAACACTTTTTATTTTTCACAGCTCGATGCATCGTCTTAACTTCCTCCATCCTCTCACACGTCTCTTTATTCTTTATCTCCTGTTTAAACGTCAGAAATTCATTCAGACACAAACTGAACCAAATCATTCTCATCTCTCATTAAACTCAGATCGTCCCATTTCTTCGCTCCAAAAATCTGCAAAGAGACGTTGACATTATCCAG